>CM038679.1:681311490-681600622 GCA_021605205.1 Aegilops longissima
TCGGTCATCAACACTTGTAGTTTTGGCCGATTCTGGCCGTTTCATGGACTATTACTCACTGTTTTGGGGTCCCAGAGTGATTTCCACGATTAACGAACCCTGGGCTGCGTTTACGTGTCGGTAATCAACACTCGCAGATTTGGCCGATTCTGGCCCGTTTCATGGACTATTACTCACTGTTTTGGGGTCCCAGAGTGAATTACAGGATTAACGAACCCTGGGCTGCATTTACGTGTCGGTCATCAACACATGTTGTTTTTGCCGATTCTGGCCCGTTTCTTGGACTATTACTCACTGATTTCGATTCTGGCCCGTTTCTTGGACTATTACTCACTGATTTGGGGTCCCAGAGTGATTTCCAGGATTAACGAACCCTGGGCTGCGTTTACGTGTCGGTCATCAACACTCGCAGATTTGGCCGATTCTGGCCCGTTTCATGGACTATTACTCACTGTTTTGGGGTCCCAGAGTGATTTCCACGATTAACGAACCCTGGGCTGCGTTTACGTATCGGTCATCAACACTCGCAGATTTGGCCGATTCTGGCCCGTTTCATGGACTATTAGTCACTGTTTTGGGTTCCCAGAGTGATTTCCACGATTAACGAACCATGGGCTGCGTTTACGTATCGGTAATCAACACTTGTAGTTTTGGCCGATTCTGGCCCGTTTCATGGACTATTACTCACTGTTTTGGGGTCCCAGAGTGATTTCCACGATTAACGAACCCTGGGCTGCGTTTACGTGTCGGTCATCAACACATGTTGTTTTGGCCGATTCTGGCCCGTTTGTTGGACTATTACTCACTGATTTGGGGTCCCACAGTGATTTCCACGATTAACGAACCCTGGGCTGCGTTTACGTGTCGGTCATCAACACTCGCAGATTTGGCCGATTCTGGCCCGTTTCATGGACTATTAGTCACTGTTTTGGGTTCCCAGAGTGATTTCCACGATTAACGAACCCTGGGCTGCGTTTACGTATCGGTCATCAACACTTGTAGTTTTGGCCGATTCTGGCCCGTTTCATGGACTATTAGTCACTGTTTTGGGTTCCCAGAGTGATTTCCACGATTAACGAACCCTGGGCTGCGTTTACGTGTCGGTCATCAACACTCGCAGATTTGGCCGATTCTGGCCCGTTTCATGGACTATTACTCACGGTTTTAGGGTCCCAGAGTGATTTCCACGATTAACGAACCCTGGGCTGCGTTTACGTGTCGGTCATCAACACATGTTGTTTTGGCCGATTCTGGCCCGTTTCTTGGACTATTACTCACTGATTTGGGGTCCTAGAGTGATTTCCACGATTAACGAACCCTGGGCTGCGTTTACGTGTCGGTCATCAATACTCGCAGATTTGGCCGATTCTGGCCCGTTTCATGGACTATTAGTCACTGTTTTGGGTTCCCAGAGTGATTTCCACGATTAACGAACCCTGGGCTGCGTTTACGTATCGGTCATCAACACTTGTAGTTTTGGCCGATTCTGGCCCGTTTCATGGACTATTACTCACTGTTTTGGGGTCCCAGAGTGATTTCCACGATTAACGAACCCTAGGCTGCGTTTACGTGTCGGTCATCAACACTCGCAGATTTGGCCGATTCTAGCCCGTTTCATGGACTATTACTCACGGTTTTGGGGTCCCAGAGTGATTTCCACGATTAACGAACCATGGGCTGCGTTTACGTATCGGTAATCAACACTTGTTGTTTTGGCCGATTCTGGCCCGTTTCTTGGACTATTACTCACTGATTTGGGGTCCCAGAGTGATTTCCACGATTAACGAACCCTGGGCTGCGTTTACGTGTCGGTCATCAACACATGTTGTTTTGGCCGATTCTGGCCCGTTTCTTGGACTATTACTCACTGATTTGGGGTCCCAGAGTGATTTCCACGATTAACGAACCCTGGGCTGCGTTTACGTGTCGGTCATCAACACTCGCAGATTTGGCCGATTCTGGCCCGTTTCATGGACTATTAGTCACTGTTTTGGGTTCCCAGAGTGATTTCCACGATTAACGAACCCTGGGCTGCGTTTACGTATCGGTCATCAACACTTGTAGTTTTGGCCGATTCTGGCCCGTTTCATGGACTATTAGTCACTGTTTTGGGTTCCCAGAGTGATTTCCACGATTAACGAACCCTGGGCTGCGTTTACGTGTCGGTCATCAACACATGTTGTTTTGGCCGATTCTGGCCCGTTTCATGGACTATTACTCACTGATTTGGGGTCCCAGAGTGATTTCCACGATTAACGAACCCTGGGCTGCGTTTACGTGTCGGTCATCAATACTCGCAGATTTGGCCGATAATGGCCCGTTTCATGGACTATTAGTCACTGTTTTGGGTTCCCAGAGTGATTTCCACGATTAACGAACCCTGGGCTGCGTTTACGTGTCGGTCATCAATACTCGCAGATTTCGCCGATTCTGGCCCGTTTCATGGACTATTAGTCACTGTTTTGGGTTCCCGAGTGATTTCCACGATTAACGAACCCCGGGCTGCGTTTACGTGTCGGTCATCAACACTTGTAGTTTTGGCCGATTCTGGCCCGTTTCATGGACTATTACTCACTGTTTTGGGGTCCCAGAGTGATTTCCACAATTAACGAACCCTGGGCTGCGTTTACGTGTCGGTCATCAACACTCGCAGATTTGGCCGATTCTAGCCCGTTTCATGGACTATTACTCACGGTTTTGGGGTCCCAGAGTGATTTCCACGATTAACGAACCCTGGGCTGCGTTTACGTGTCGGTCATCAACACATGTTGTTTTGGCCGATTCTGGCCCGTTTCTTGGACTATTACTCACTGATTTGGGGTCCCAGAGTGATTTCCACGATTAACGAACCCTGGGCTGCGTTTACGTGTCGGTCATCAACACTCGCAGATTTGGCCGATTCTGGCCCGTTTCATGGACTATTAGTCACTGTTTTGGGGTCCCAGAGTGATTTCCACGATTAACGAACCATGGGCTGCGTTTACGTGTCGGTCATCAACACTTATAGTTTTGGCCGATTCTGGCCCGTTTCATGGACTATTACTCACTGTTTTGGGGTCCCAGAGTGATTTCCACGATTAACGAACCCTGGGCTGCGTTCACGTGTCGGTCATCAACACTCGCAGATTTGGCCGATTCTGGCCCGTTTCATGGACTATTACTCACGGTTTTGGGGTCCCAGAGTGATTTCCACGATTAACGATTCCTGGGCTGCTTTTACGTGTCGGTCATCAACACATGTTGTTTTGGCCGATTCTGGCCCGTTTCTTGGACTATTACTCACTGTTTTGGGGTCCCAGAGTGATTTCCACGATTAACGAACCATGGGCTGCGTTTACGTGTCGGTCATCAGCACTCGCAGATTTGGCCGATTCTGGCCCGTTTCATAGACTATTACTCACTGTTTTGGCGTCCCTGAGTGATTTCCACGATTAACGAACCATGGGCTGCGTTTACGTGTCGGTCATCAACACTTGTAGTTTTGGCGATTTCGCCGCTTTCATGGACTATTACTCACTGTTTTGGGGTCCCGGAGTGATTTCCACGATTAACGAACCCTGGGCTGCGTTTACGTGTCGGTAATCAACACTCGCAGATTTGGCCGATTCTGGCCCGTTTCATGGACTATTACTCACTGTTTTGGGGTCCCAGAGTGAATTACAGGATTAACGATTCCTGGGCTGCTTTTACGTGTCGGTCATCAACACATGTTGTTTTGGCCGATTCTGGCCCGTTTCTTGGACTATTACTCACTGATTTGGGGTCCCAGAGTGATTTCCACGATTAACGAACCCTGGGCTGCGTTTACGTGTCGGTCATCAACACTCGCAGATTTGGCCGATTCTGGCCCGTTTCATGGACTATTAGTCACTGTTTTGGGTTCCCAGAGTGATTTCCACGATTAACGAACCATGGGCTGCGTTTACGTATCGGTAATCAACACTTGTAGTTTTGGCCGATTCTGGCCCGTTTCATGGACTATTACTCACTGTTTTGGGGTCCCAGAGTGATTTCCACGATTAACGAACCCTGGGCTGCGTTTACGTGTCGGTCATCAACACATGTTGTTTTGGCCGATTTCGCCCGTTCTTGGACTATTACTCACCGATTTGGGGTCCCGAGTGATTTCCACGATTAACGAACCACGGGCTGCGTTTACGTGTCGGTCATCAACACTTCGCAGATTTGGCCGATTCGGCCCGCTTCATGGACTATTAGTCACCTGTTTTGGGTTCCCGAGTGATTTCCACGATTAACGAACCACGGGCTGCGTTTACGTGTCGGTCATCAACACTTGTAGTTTTGGCCGATTCTGGCCCGTTTCATGGACTATTAGTCACCGCTTTGGGTTCCCAGAGTGATTTCCACGATTAACTAACCTCGGGCTGCGTTTACGTGTCGGTCATCAACACTCGCAGATTTGGCCGATTCTGGCCCGTTTCATGGACTATTACTCACGGTTTTAGGGTCCCAGAGTGATTTCCACGATTAACGAACCCTGGGCTGCGTTTACGTGTCGGTCATCAACACATGTTGTTTTGGCCGATTCTGGCCCGTTTCTTGGACTATTACTCACTGATTTGGGGTCCTAGAGTGATTTCCACGATTAACGAACCCTGGGCTGCGTTTACGTGTCGGTCATCAATACTCGCAGATTTGGCCGATTCTGGCCCGTTTCATGGACTATTAGTCACTGTTTTGGGTTCCCAGAGTGATTTCCACGATTAACGAACCCTGGGCTGCGTTTACGTATCGGTCATCAACACTTGTAGTTTTGGCCGATTCTGGCCCGTTTCATGGACTATTACTCACTGTTTTGGGGTCCCAGAGTGATTTCCACGATTAACGAACCCTGGGCTGCGTTTACGTGTCGGTCATCAACACTCGCAGATTTGGCCGATTCTAGCCCGTTTCATGGACTATTACTCACGGTTTTGGGGTCCCAGAGTGATTTCCACGATTAACGAACCCTGGGCTGCGTTTACGTGTCGGTCATCAACACATGTTGTTTTGGCCGATTCTGGCCCGTTTCATGGACTATTACTCACTGATTTGGGGTCCCAGAGTGATTTCCACGATTAACGAACCCTGGGCTGCGTTTACGTGTCGGTCATCAACACTCGCAGATTTGGCCGATTCTGGCCCGTTTCATGGACTATTAGTCACTGTTTTGGGTTCCCAGAGTGATTTCCACGATTAACGAACCCTGGGCTGCGTTTACGTATCGGTCATCAACACTTGTAGTTTTGGCCGATTCTGGCCGTTTCATGGACTATTACTCACTGTTTTGGGGTCCCAGAGTGATTTCCACGATTAACGAACCCTGGGCTGCGTTTACGTGTCGGTCATCAACACTCGCAGATTTGGCCGATTCTGGCCCGTTTCATTGACTATTACTCACTGTTTTGGGGTCCCAGAGTGAATTACAGGATTAACGAACCCCGGGCTGCATTTACGTGTCGGTCATCAACACATGTTGTTTTTGCCGATTCTGGCCCGTTTCTTGGACTATTACTCACTGATTTCGATTCTGGCCCGTTTCTTGGACTATTACTCACTGATTTGGGGTCCGAGAGTGATTTCCAGGATTAACGAACCCTGGGCTGCGTTTACGTGTCGGTCATCAACACTCGCAGATTTGGCCGATTCTGGCCCGTTTCATGGACTATTACTCACTGTTTTGGGGTCCTAGAGTGATTTCCACGATTAACGAACCCTGGGCTGCGTTTACGTGTCGGTCATCAACACTCGCAGATTTGGCCGATTCTGGCCCGTTTCATGGACTATTAGTCACTGTTTTGGGTTCCCAGAGTGATTTCCACGATTAACGAACCATGGGCTGCGTTTACGTATCGGTCATCAACACTTGTAGTTTTGGCCGATTCTGGCCCGTTTCATGGACTATTACTCACTGTTTTGGGGTCCCAGAGTGATTTCCACGATTAACGAACCCTGGGCTGCGTTTACGTGTCGGTCATCAACACTCGCAGATTTGGCCGATTCTGGCCCGTTTCATGGACTATTACTCACGGTTTTGGGGTCCCAGAGTGATTTCCACGATTAACGAACCCTGGGCTGCGTTTACGTGTCGGTCATCAACACATGTTGTTTTGGCGATTTCGCCCGTTCTTGGACTATTACTCACGATTTGGGGTCCCGAGTGATTTCCACGATTAACGAACCCTGGGGTGATTTGCGTTTCGTGTCGGTCATCAACACTTGCAGATTTGGCGATTCGGCCCGCTTCATGGACTATTAGTTACTGTTTTGGGTTCCCGGTGATTTCCACGATTAACGA
This sequence comes from Aegilops longissima, assembly GCA_021605205.1. Lineage (NCBI taxonomy): Eukaryota > Viridiplantae > Streptophyta > Magnoliopsida > Poales > Poaceae > Aegilops > Aegilops longissima. The sequence continues at coordinate 681,317,789 of CM038679.1, forward strand.
ACCCCGGGCTGCATTTACGTGTCGGTCATCAACACTTGTAGTTTTGGCCGATTCTGGCCCGTTTCATGGACTATTAGTCACTGTTTTGGGTTCCCAGAGTGATTTCCACGATTAACGAACCATGGGCTGCGTTTACGTGTCGGTCATCAACACTCGCAGATTTGGCCGATTCTGGCCCGTTTCATGGACTATTACTCACTGTTTTGGGGTCCCAGAGTGATTTCCACGATTAACGAACCCTGGGCTGCGTTTACGTGTCGGTCATCAACACATGTTGTTTTGGCCGATTCTGGCCCGTTTCTTGGACTATTACTCACTGATTTGGGGTCCCAGAGTGATTTCCACGATTAACGAACCCTGGGCTGCGTTTACGTGTCGGTCATCAATACTCGCAGATTTGGCCGATTCGCCCGCTTCATGGACTATTAGTCACCGTTTTGGGTTCCGAGTGATTTCCACGATTAACGAACCACAGGCTGCGTTTACGATCGGTCATCAACACTTGTAGTTTTGGCCGATTTCGCCCGTTTCATGGACTATTACTCACCGTTTGGGGTCCCGAGTGATTTCCACGATTGACGAACCACGGGCTGCGTTTACGTGTCGGTCATCAACACTCGCAGATTTGGCCGATTCTGGCCCGTTTCATGGACTATTACTCACGGTTTTGGGGTCCCAGAGTGATTTCCACGATTAACGAACCCTGGGCTGCGTTTACGTGTCGGTCATCAACACATGTTGTTTTGGCCGATTCTGGCCCGTTTCTTGGACTATTACTCACTGATTTGGGGTCCCAGAGTGATTTCCACGATTAACGAACCCTGGGCTGCGTTTACGTGTCGGTCATCAACACTGCAGATTTGGCCGATTTCGCCCGCTTCATGGACTATTAGTCACTTTGTTTTGGGGTCCCGAGTGATTTCCACGATTAACGAACCATGGGCTGCGTTTACGATCGGTCATCAACACTTATAGTTTTGGCCGATTTCGCCCGTTCTTGGACTATTACTCACCGATTTGGGGTCCCGAGTGATTTCCACGATTAACGAACCTCGGCTGCGTTTACGTGTCGGTCATCAACACTCGCAGATTTGGCCGATTTCGCCCGCTTCATGGACTATTAGTCACTGTTTTGGGTTCCCGAGTGATTTCCACGATTAACGAACCACGAGGCTGCGTTTACGTGTCGGTCATCAACACTTGTAGTTTTGGCGATTCGCCGCGTTCATGGACTATTACTCACTGTTTTGGGGTCCCAGAGTGATTTACACGATTAACGAACCCTGGGCTGCGTTTACGTGTCGGTAATCAACACTCGCAGATTTGGCCGATTCTGGCCCGTTTCATGGACTATTACTCACTGTTTTGGGGTCCCAGAGTGAATTACAGGATTAACGAACCCCGGGCTGCATTTACGTGTCGGTCATCAACACATGTTGTTTTTGCCGATTCTGGCCCGTTTCTTGGATTATTACTCACTGATTTCGATTCTGGCCCGTTTCTTGGACTATTACTCACTGATTTGGGGTCCGAGAGTGATTTCCAGGATTAACGAACCCTGGGCTGCGTTTACGTGTCGGTCATCAACACTCGCAGATTTGGCCTATTCTGGCCCGTTTCATGGACTATTACTCATTGTTTTGGGGTCACAGAGTGATTTCCACGATTAACGAATCCTGGGCTGCGTTTACGTGTCGGTCATCAACACATGTTGTTTTGGCTGATTCTGGCCCGTTTCATCGACTATTACTCACTGTTCTGGGGTCCCAGAGTGATTTCCAGGATTAACGAACCCTGAGCTGCGTTTACGTTTCGGTAATCAACACTTGTAGTTTTGGCCGATTCTGGCCCGTTTCATGGACTATTACTCACTGTTTTGGGGTACCAGAGTGATTTCCACGATTAACGAACCCTGGACGTTTACGTGTCGGTTATCAACATATGTTGTTTTGGCCGATTCTGGCCCGCTTTCTTGAAATATTACTCACTGATTTGGGGTACCAGAGTGATTTACACGATTAACGAACCCTGGGCTGCGTTTACGTGTCGGTCATCGACACTCGTAGATTTGATCGATTCTGGCCCGTTTCATGGAGTATTACTCAGTGTTTGCCCACGGCACTTTCGTCTCTCCCTCATCCATCTCCGCAACCGCTGCCGCCGCGGCCGCCCCTGCCGTCCCCATCCTCAGCAGCACAGCGCGGCACGGGCGGTTGCCAAAGCCCACGCCCTGCCCCTCTCTCTCCCCCAACTCCGACCCATCCCCTATCCCAGCATGCAGCACGGGCAAGAATTCCCCCAAATCCCCAGCCAATCTCGCCCCAACCCCATGGTCAGCGCCGGCGGCAGGTTCGAGAAGAGCCCCACCGCCGAGAAAACCCTGGAGGCAACGTCGTCCGTCGTCAGCGCCGGCGGCAGGTCCGGGGAGGTCCACACCGCTCTGGCCCGACGACCATGACACTGAGGCTGCCCTCCGCCACCTCGGGCTCCTGGATTTCGCGCGGCTCCAGCTCCCGGACGGTATCCCCCGGCACGACCTCGTCTCCGATCTGGTCGCCTCCTACCACCGGGAGGACTGCCGCGACCACGCCTACCTCTGGGGGGTCCGCGTCAGTGTCGACCGCAAGTCCTTCCTCAGCGCGGCAGCCCTCCAAGCCACGACAGAGCACAAGGTGCTCCCTCCACGGCGCAGGACGAGGAGCACAAGGAGCTCATCCACGGTTACCTGCGCCGCCTTGCAGTTCATGGAAATGTGGATCCTCCCGCAGTTCCAGGGCAGGGACATGTTGCCGTCGATTGTGTCGGCTGCGATGCGGGAGGTTAAGGCGGAGTTAGCGCATAACGTCGACTGGGGTGAGCTGATCTGGGACCTAGTACAGAATGAGATTCTCAAATTGCCAAAGAGGGATGATAAAAATTCATACTTTGGGCTGCATCTCCTGAAACTCATTTGGGTAAAGCATCCAGAGGTGTTCGGGTTGAAGGACGAGATGGAAAGACTCGCTCGGGTGCATCTTGACAGAATCTTGCCGCAGGTAGTCGACAACATGACAGAAAGAATCCTGTTGCAGTTTACGAGACCCAAGAAGGTTACGAGATTCTTCCGGGTGCAGCAGCCGCAGGTGGTCAACAATCTGTCCAACCCGGTGGAGTCTGGGGATGAAGCTGCAGTAGTTGTTCAAGTTCAACGGCAATCCATGGTGGGGTATGAAGCTGCAGCAGCTGTTCAAGTTCAACAGCAATCCATGGCGGGGGATGAAGCTGTGGCAGTTCTTCAAGTTCAGCAGCAACCCATGGTGGTAAAGAGCTCGCCGCTGACTAGGGTGCAGAATAATGATGCAAGCGTGGGCAAGAGGAACAGCTTGGAGGCTGCCCTGGCAGAGCCTGGGCACGCTGATACGCACAAGCATGGAGTGAAGCATGTGAAGCAGCAGTTTCAGCAGGGCAATCAACAGAAGCTGACCTGTAACAGTAACAAGTGTAGTGTACCTAGTGGATCCATAGTGCTGAATGATGATGTGAGCGCGGGCAAGAGGGACAGCATGGAAGCTGCCCTGGTGGAGCCTGGGCAGGCTGATGCACACAAGCATGGAGTGAGGCATGTGAAGCAGCAGTTTCAGCAGGTCAATCGACAGAAGTGGACACGTAAGAGGAGCAAGCGTAGGGTACCCAGTGGATCAACAATCTCTTCCGCAAATAGTTCTCGTGACATTATAGGAATAAAGAGTGAGGTTAAACGTGCGCGACTGGAGAACCAACCTCCAAAGGAGTTGCTTGAAGCAGAGATGTTTACCCAGGCAATAAAGGTGCTGAACGAGACACTTTCTGCAGAAACCATCGTACATATCTTGCAGGACTCTCCACCGTCTGGCTCCCCGCTGATGCGGGGTGGTGCACTAGTCGAGGTCACTAAATAGGAGAATGGTTCTCACGCTCGAATGTGATCCTGGTGGGATCAGTAACAGGATGTAGATTTGCTCTCATCTCGTGAGCGTTTGGCTTTTGGAGCTCGGCATTTGGTGGTCTGTAGCGAGAAGGATTATCTGGCTGTGCTAGCTCTTGGTTGGCTAGTCTTGGAGAACTGGAATCATTGATTCATCTTCTGGATGTGCTGCCCTAAAACCTGGAGCCAGAGTACTTCGTATGAAAAAAAATGATATATTTGTTGGATGGTTGTACTTTCTTGGGAGTAGTCAGTATGTGGATGCTCGGGATTTCCAGGTCTGATCCTTATCTTGATTCCTGTTACTTATTAGTTCCACTCGTAGAGCATGTCATTTCGGATGATGCTTATGTCTTGAACACCCTGTGATTATTCTGAACTGCGAAGCATCTATGCTATTTTAGTTTCTCTACTGATTGTCCCTGCTGTCCAAATTTACTTTCGTGTTGCATCATGAAGAAGCAAGAATGACAGTGTTTATGATGCGATTTTCAGTCTTGGTTTGTTTGAAATATGACATTTCTGTTGTGGAAGAATGACAATGTTTATGATACGATAGTCAGTCTTGGTTTGTTAGAAATATGGCATTTATGTTCTTCAAGTGGTTAGTTTGGATCTTTTCTTCCATAATATGTTTATATGTCGTTGCTGAGAAGTAATACGGTGGTATAATAATATTTTAATTACTGCTAGAAGGTCGTATCATGGTGCGATCAGTATTGTTCGTACTAATGAAATAAAACATAAAAATATGATAACATTTATCATAAATCTGGCAATAATATAATTTACCATAAATCTAGCAATAGTATGACCAATGTAAATGCCTATGTATTTATAATGTAATGATGGTCTAAAGATAACTTTGACTAAATGCCTTCTAGAAAGTTGTGTATTTGTGAATGTAGACAGTAATTACTCGTCATGAATTATCTCCTAATAACATCTTGGCCTAGCTGGAGTAGCTCATCATGAATTAGTTTGCAGTCTGCAGGAAAATTTAGCAGTTAGTTAATGCTCGTAAACTCCGCCGCCATGACTGGCTACAAGCTAGCATTACAAGTGTTCTCCTGCTATATATTTAATGGAAACCTAAAGACATTCATCATCATCCATCTTGCAGGTCCATCTCCATCTCCCCTCCTGGTCCGCGTGCTTCATCGTCGTTCTTGTCGTCGCTTCTGCCACCAACTATGACTGTAGTATGCCGTTGGGGGCACTGACTTCGCACTGCAGGGATGAACTCACATGGGTTATATCTACCAGAGAAGAGCCTTATTGGTTTTGAATGCTGCCAGCAACTTAAATGTGTCAACGAAGCAACATGTTCTTCCCTGCTTCACATTGCTCTATTTTCATATACATGAAGATGCAATTTGTCACTTAGAATGTGATCCTGGTGGGACCTTGTAATAGGATATCTACTGGAGTAGTAGATTTGTTCTTGTCTGGTTAGCGTTTAGCTTTTGGAGCTCGGCCTTTGTTGGTCTGCAGTTCTTCTTTGTCTCGGGTGTCAGAAAATTTGGATGCTTGGTTCGTCTTTTGGATGCTTTGCCATAAAATCTGGAGCCAGAGTACATCATATGAACAAAAAAAAAGATTTATATGTTGGATGCTCTGTAGTTTCTTGGGAGTAGATAGCATGTGGGTGCTCGTGATTTCCAGGTCTGAACCAAAAGCCAAAGGCCGAGCATGTCATTTAGGATGGTACTTATGATTGTCTTGCACATCCTATGAATATTCTGAACTGTGAAGTATGTACAGATGGTTCACGGCTTCACGAGATGAACTACAAACATCTCGCTGAATTATAGATGGTTCACGGCTTCATGCCATGTTTCAAATACTGCACTCAACTATCTTCTGAACGCGGTCTGGTTTGTGATCTGAATGCAGTCAAGGAAACCTCAGCGATATTTAGTCGACAGTGTTACCATGTTTGGTCAGCCAACCCAAGACGCATATCAATTCATCTGCAAAAGCTAAGATATGGAAGTACCTCCGTAAACATAAAACATTCGAGAAGATCTGAAGATCAATTGGAAAACAGATGGTAGTTCATTGTTCTCAGGAAAAATTGCTACAACATCACGACAGCACGGCTCACAAAGTACGGTGACAATCAGTACAACTTGTAATGGTGAAATAACAGCTTCAGTGTGACCACAAGAATAATTATCTAAGTGTGAAGTTCCTAGTGCTTACAAAATACTAGGATTCGGAGTATGCAAAGTCAGTACAAAAGCACAAAAGTACAGAGCGAAGGTGAAAAGAAAGCAAACCCAACAAAAATGAATGCAAAGAAATTGGGTCATTTGTTCCTACTTTGTGTTAACAACTTTCAGAATGCACTGAAAAACAGTACAACCCAGTGGCTTTTGATTTAGATTATTGGAAGTCACAAAGGAAGAAGATTTGTCAAAGTGGCTTTTGATTTCTAAAGTGGCAGATTTTCCAGACTGAAATCATATTTGATTCTGATAATAGTGCAATTATCCTTTTGGGTTTTGGCTACACATCGTAAAATAGTTGTCTAATTTACTGTCACTTTAGAAATCCATTTCAATGTACATCATGCCACTATACATCAGTTTCAGAAAATAAGGAGGATTACTAAAATATAGATTTGTCAAAGAATCGAAGCTTGTAAAAGTCATATGCTTCACCCAAAAGAATCGAAGTCCAATGGCAATAGTCGAAGGCTTCACTCAAACAATCAAAGCTTGTTCCTAGTGCAGGGACAATCACATCATCTCCTGGATTTTCCGCAAAACAATGAATTGCCTTCTCCAGTGCACTATGTGCGATTAGGACAAGGTGGCCTTCCTGGTGCGGCAGCACCGATCCTCACTGTGCACGCAAGACCAGATATGAGATCAGCTACAGATATAAATATATGACAGCAGCAGCAGCCCATTTTTAGTTACAGAGTCACAATCACACAAAACCCGCTTGATGAACTATTAATCACACAAAACCTGCGAGTTGTGTGCTTTCAAAAATAAAAATACTGCTGCATTCCAGCTAACATTTTTTCAAGTGTTTTATCAGTGAACATGAACTGCAAACCTCATTATATTGTATTATATCAGACTAGTTTCAATGCAGCACACAACAGAATAGAAATCCCAATTTATGGACAGCTTGCCACATTCTCTGTCAAATTTGTACTTCAGGCCACACTAGCTCCATTACTCATATCAGCAACCACTGTCGATATAATTATGGATGTTAATTCATAGACAGCCTTAAGTTGCTAAAGCTTCTTAAACTGTGACCATGTATTTTTAAAGTACAGTGCAAAATTTTCCAACTGCATTATGTAGGCCATCCACTGTCTAATGAGACTCTCAACCTGAGTTCACCAAGGTTCATATGTTTGCCACAGTTCATAAATTGTACATATCGACATCTTAATTCTTACATACATAAGTGCTAAGCTAGTCCCGGGGTAATCAAAATTCCAAGATGTGCAACCACAACTATTCTGCTGGTCCACATGTAATGGCAATTGCAATTTCGTGTTTCTTCAGACTGCACAGCTGAAGAAATTCATACCTTCGAGTCCATGCTGGGGCTTTTGGGTCGATCTAACAAATCGAGTAATCGACTGCTCGGATGCTTGCAGTAAACCATCGATTTCAGTATCGACCACGCCATCAGCCGCACAGATCTGGCCTTCCGCACTCACTGCCGCCATGGGCGGCAGCGGATCTGCAACGGTTGGACCACTGGCAGTGTAGTGGCTCCATGAGTACTTTCCCATCATTAACGTCCTCCAGCACGGTGGTTCTGCTTAGAAAAAATTGAAATTGAAGACAGAACTCAGGCAAAAGCTATACCTAATCCGAGGCCAATAGAATACAAGCGCTGCAGAATTATACCTTTTAATCGATTGCATCAGAAATTTCATCTTCTGCGCTAGCCTTTGTTTCCTTCGAATAGAAGCTCCTCCGCCCATCTAGCCTCACTCGATAATAGGAAAACCCAGGAGCCGGAGGTAGGAGAGAGAACTCTGCCCAGCAACCCATCCCTCCATTTACTCGGCTACTGAGGCCCTAAACCTGATCCACGGATCAGGATGGGAATGACGGCATGAGCCATGGCCCTGTTTTGAATCGTTAAAGGAGGTGCTCCTCCGCCACAAACCTGGCCCACCGTACAAGATACCCGTCGGCCGTATTTCTGCATTTCCCCCTTATCCAGTGAACAACAGCCTGACGCAGAAAGTAGATGCACCGCATCCCAATGCTATGACGAACCGCCCAGATAAAGAGCACATGTGTGCTCAAGTTCAGAAACACCGCTTCCTTGCTATTATAGCTTTTCTAATGAACATCCCTGCTATCCAAATTTACTGTAAAGATGAGAGATCCCTGCTGTCCAAATTTATTGTAAAGATGAGAGATTCAATCTTGGGCATGGTCTTTGAGTGAATAATTTTGTTAAAGACATGTTATTTCTTGTTTTAAAATCCAGATGCTTTGCGTCTAAAAATCCAGGATGGACGAGAGGTATGAAACAAACTGGCATATGGTACAATGTAACTTGGGTTGAAAGTGTTGAATCAGCAGGAACTTGAGTTGAAAGTGTACAATCAGCAGGAATTAATCATCAAATTAGTCGTACTGTTTTGCTAGTTGTCAATCAAATTAAAACTAGGAAATTCCCAGTGAACCAAGCAGATGCAATTGAAGATTCCATGGTCCAGATCCCACTCAAGAAGCACCAACCAGAAGAACATTCACTTCTAAAAAATCAATTCCACAAGAAAGGTAGGCAAACTATTTGTTCAAGTTCCCAGTTCAGAACCTTCTACTCTGCATTGTTTTAGTCCATAGCAACAATTCCTAACCTCTCTTCGCATATCGAGTCATCAGCATTATCCAACTACGAAGTCGGGAGGCCAGGTTAAGTGTCAACAGAGAGCAAGCAAATTAGGCGTGATCTTTCTTTATCAACAAATTTCAAAGTCTGCGTATACCAAAAACTAATTTTGGATAATGTTTTTTGACATAAGGTACATAAATTGACAAACCAAGTGCAATCATCGAGAACAGTATGTAGAATGGTAGTCTGACAAATCCAAGCGTGACCCCAAAGCAATTCAAGTATATATGGAGATAATCAGAGCTCATGTAGATGCAACCTTTACTTCTATAAGGTGTTACATTTGCAAGCTAAAGGCCAAAATTTGATTATCTACTATACAAACTTTGGTATGAAAGTAGGACCCTCGTTTGAGACCAAAGGATCTTCCATCATTTACTTCTAGCCTTTTGTATATACTGGGAGCAAAAAAACGAGATCAGATTCCATCAAAATCGCATGCAAGTTAGCAGACACCATAAACCACGTAATATGCTTCAGGAAAAAGTCAAGAGATTCAGATGTGCACACTACTAACTCCAGGCTGCACCAAAGAGGATGAAGCCACTGAATGCCAGTTCAAACTGAAAGCTGCCACAAAGACCAAATCATCAAGTAATATGCATCAGAATCACTAGTCAGAAGTCAAAACCATCGGGGAAGCAGACACAGTCGGGGCTGATGGCTTCGCCAAGTCCCTGCACCAACTGATGTTTTACTATACTTTCCAACTCTACAATCTTGCACTAACACCTCCAACACTGCAAATGCACAAACAACCCAAAGAAAAGACATACTTCAATAATTCCTCAGAAAAAGTCAGGCATAATTATGAAGTCTATGTAGAGAGTACTAAGATTTTGACGTTGTAGGAAACTCTTCCATCCAGAAGCCCTGAACTCTGCGGATCAATTTGAATACTCAGACTAACAACTTAGGAAACTGGTTTTCTAACCGACAAAATAGAAAAAATACGAAATTAGATCTCCAGGCAGATTTTCAGGTAGCATGACATGCTCTTATCTTATATGCTCGTATCGTATATGCCCTCAAACTTGATAATATGGTAAAATGTTCACTTAGGAGACTTGATTGCACACTCTAATTTGCTAAAGTTTATATGCTTGGAAGAGAAAAAATGTATTATAACAAATGTATATAAAACCAAAGTATCAATGAGTGTGCCTCATCCTTCCCACCAGGAAGCTCTATTTATGAGCATCATATAGACTGTTTCCACTTGGCAGCAAGGCATACTAATAGGCACCCAAAAAGTTAACCTGTACATGATGTTTATCTCTTATAATATCTATCTTTGCAAAGGGAAAAAATGCAGAACAACCAAATAAAAGCTTAGTATTATTATCTAAAATAGTAGTACATCATAAATCACATATCATATCATTTGTTTTCCACCAAATCTTATTTCCATTGTCTAGCATAACAAATCATCACAAATCATCGATCCTCTGATCATGAAACATGCCCAACCAAAATGTAAAAAGCAGAAAGGTAATATATTCTGGGTGCATGATGGAAGGGCAACATGAGCTAAATTTTATTGTCTCATTTTAAAGTGTAAAGCATGGATTGCACAATTGCACACGGAAATTAAGGAGACATATGTCTAGAGCAGGGTCCGCATGGACCTTCGGATCAGCACCACCGAGCATCAAATAGAGGCAGAAAGAAATCCATGGTATGTCAGAAAATTCAGTTGCTAGTTTGCTACTACACCATGCTTCATCACACACGTACTACCACACATCAAATGTCTGCGGTACAATTAAGCTAGTTAAACTGGCAGATCAGGTGGAAAGAGCATGGTGCAAATTTGAAATTTTGGAACAATCATTTGGTTGTATAGTTTATTTGTAATAGTTCATAGATTATAATATGTCAATTTTGAGGTAAGGTGACCACATGGCAAGCAAGATGTCATGGAGCAAATTTGAGGTAAGGTGACCACATGGCAAGCAAGATGTCATTGAGCAAATTTCAGTGGACAACCGACGAAGTAGATGCTAATTGGGTGCGTACCCGATCGAGCATCCAGAGCTTCGCCTAGTTTCTTTCCCTGTCAGACATCACTTCCCTTCTCCTTGGAGGCTGAAGGACCCCTTTGAAGGAAGTGTCGAATGTTAAGCTTCATGGCATTTTGGCAAAGGCCAACAATATTAACTTTTGGTTCATTAACAGTACCTTAAACTGATCTACAAATGTGGTACATAGAATGAGTAAGGAGTGAGCTCGCCAGGTTATGTGGCATGAGTGGTGAGATGAGATGATAATGATCTCCAGGGAAAAAAGTGATGCCAAAAAAATTCAGTTCATTGGAGCTAAATTTGAGAGAAAGATGAAACACTTGAGTAAAAAACTAAGCACAAAATCTTCCCCTCTGCTTGGATTTTGTCAAAGACATAACAGGCATAGATAAAACAAAAATCCACAGAAATAGAGCTGAGAATTTATGGGGATCAAATCAAGAGGAGGGAGGGAGGGGGGAGGGAGAGATGTGGGTACCTGCGAGGCTGCAACAGGGCATATGTTCCATGTGAGTAGCTGCATCGGCCGCCTACGCTGCTCGCTGCGCTTACAGAAGTTAAAGTAGCAGCATTTTGTGGCGGCGCAACTTGACATTTGGACTCGAATTACAATAGAACATAGCAGGTCTACGAAAATGAACAAATGTACCTGTGGGCAAGAGAAACAGAGCAAGAGACAAACAAGAACATAACACTAACAGAACATATCACAAATGAACAAATGTACCACTTGGGCTAGAGGATGTGCTTCAGAAGGAACTTCACGCGCCGCCATGATGACCTGGCCGCCGCTAATGAGTCCATCACTACTCTTAGCCCCACCTTGACCACCGCCAAGGCCGTGAGTGCAGCTGCCACCCCCGCCGCCGCCGCTAGTCAGTCCAATCCAGGCTGGTCCCCCCCCCCCCCCCCACCCCTCGACCACCCGAATCGCCGACTCATTCCAGGTTTACCTTTCCCGACAAGGAGCCACCCGCCCTTTCATCGCTGGAGCCTTCCATGTCGTCTAGGTTCGCGTACGACCCGGCGAGGGGCAACACCCGCTCGCGCAAGACAAGGTGCCTCATCGAGCATATGTTCTTACCTATGGGATTTGGCGCTGGTGCTCATGGTGGCGGGTACGAGGTCGTCTCTAATCCTGGTAAAAATTGTTGAGGGCATAAGGACGACTTCCCAGAGCTTTCAAACTAACGGCTTTCAGGTCTCTCTCATGCAGCTAGGATCTTTCTTCGTCAGCTTCACGCACTGCCTGTGGTTCGACATGGTTAGTGGGGTGGACGCAGTCCACTACCGCGGCACCCCGCTCCTAGTGTGGCGGTCGAACAAGATAACCTTCGCCACATCGGTTCAATGCTGCTACAGCGTTGGGCTGTCCATCCAACGAAATCCCCTGCGGGAGTTCTCGCCTCAAACCACCCAAGAACTGTTGCCCGAATGCCTAATCTACCATATGGCCATTGAATCCTTCGACAGGCTCGACCTCTCGTACTTTTCATCAGGGCATGGGTGGACGACCCTAACGAGGTGTCGATGAAGATGCTACAATGCAGCCTTGTGCTTTCTGCCCCGACCCACTCATGCATGTCTCCCTCTCGCCAGGTTTCGGCCTTGATGGTGGCAAGGGGAAGGTGTGCCTCCTATGCTACCCTCCTACTACTATTGCATCTAAACTAGCACAAACACATAATAAAAGCGAGATCAGCTGCTCCAAAAAGGCACATGCCATTGAAATTGCCATCTATTCTAATTAATCCAAATCATCCTCCCATAATGATCTTGTACTCATAACATTCTTGGGGTGGGGTGGGGGGGGGAGGGGGTTGTTAGCAAAATCATCAAAGTCTACCAACTCCATGCTCATATCCACATGGGGCACATACAAGCTACTAAGCTTAGGTCAAAATATCACAAATCCAAGTGCCCAAGTTATCTCCAACCTAGAATCCAAGTAGCAATATCCAAGATGATCCCAATAGTCCACCAATACCGTAGTCATGGTAATCCTACTATACCGATATATCTCTGGTTGATCATACTACACCCTAAAGTTTTCCAGCTTCAATCTTCAAAGGAAGGAATCTAGCACAAATCATAACTACGATCCAACCAAGCCTAGTATCGCAGTTATCTAAGTCCGGTACATATGAGGGTTAGCAAAATCATCAAAGTCTACCATCTCCGATCCATTTGTATCATCTCCTTGCTCATATCCACATGGGGCACATGCAAGCTATCACACTTGCTCAGTTCTCTTATCCTCGTGCTCAAGCTCAGAATGGTGCCGCTCTGAGCGCAAGCATCGGCACCTTCATGAGGCAGATAGTGCGTTGATGATCGTAGCCACCTATCTCATCAACATTCATACTTCATCTGCTCTACACGGTGATATTCCTCTCGTGCGTCTTTGTGGGCATTCTCCTAACTACTAAACACTTCGTTTGTTTGGTTGCTTCTGCTACGTTCTTCACACACCAAACTGTCTGATCAATATACTGAGAGTGTCTTTTTAGGTTACAGTGATGAGCACAAGGGTTGTCGGTGTTCGGATCTGGTGAGTCGTCGGATGCGCATTTCTCGAGATCAGCTGCTCCAACAAGGAACATACCAACAAAATTGCCATCTATTCTAATTAATCCAAATCATCCTTCCATGATGGTCATGTACTCATAACATTCTTACGGAGGGTCATCAAAACCATCAAAGTCTGCCAATTCCAATCCCTTTGTATCATCTCGATGCACATATCCACATGGGGCACATACAAGCTACTAATCCTAGGTAAAAAAATCACAAATCCAAGTGCCCAATTTATCTCCAACCTAGAATCCAAGTAGTTATATCATCTAACCAAACACCATTTCTATTACTCAAAGATCTTTGTTTCCTTACAAGTAATTCAATCCAAGATGATCCAATGGTCCACCAATTCCACAATCATGCTAATTGTGCTACACCTATATAAATTCAATATATCTCAGGTTGATCATACTACACCCAAAAGTTCTCCAGGTTCAATCTTCAAAGGTGGGAATCTAGAACAAATCATAATCATGACCCAACAAAGCCTAGTATCACAGTTTGGAAGTCCAATATAAAGCAAGCTTGCACTTGATGACTATAGATACAAAAATTAGAAGTTATCATCCACGAGATTTTTTTTCAAGATCACAATCACCCAAGGTTTATTAAAGATCTATTTATCCAAGAATATAGTATCACTTCATAAGTCATACTCTCCTAATACTATTGCATCCAACACATAATAAAAGCAAGATCAAGTACCCTAAAAAGGCACATACCACTGAAATTGCCATCTATTCTAATTAATCAAAATCATCCTCCCATGATGATCTTGTACTCGTAACATTCTTGGGGAGGGTTAGCAAAATCATCAAAGTCTACCAACTCCGATCCATTTGTATCATCTCCATGCTCATATCCATATGGAGCATATACAAGCTACCAAGCTTAGGTTAAAATATCTGAAATCCAAGTGCCCAAGTTATCTCCAACCTAGAATTCAAGTAGTAATATCCAAGATGATCCAACAGTCCACCAATACCGCACCCATACCAATCACACTATACATATATAAATCGGATATTTCTCAGGTTGATCATACTACACCCTAAAGTTCTCCAGCTTCAATCTTAGAAGGAATCTAGCACAAAATCATAACTATGATCCAACAAAGCCTAGTATCATATCTAAGTCCAATACACATGAGGAGGGCTACCAAAATCATCAAAGTCTACCAACTCCGATCAATTTGTATCATCTCCATACTCATATCCATATGGGGGCACATACAAGCTACTAAGCTTAGGTAAAAATATCACAAATCCAAGTGCCCAAGTTACCTCCAATCTAGAATCCAAGTAGTGCCTCAATCTTCAAAGGAATCTAGCACAAAATCATAACAATGATCCAACCAAGCCTAGTATCATAGTTATCTAAGTCGAATACACATGAGGGTTAGCAAAATCATCAAAGTCTACCAACTCCGATCCATTTGTATCATCTCCATGCTCATATCCATATGGCATATGGGGCACATACAAGCTACTAAGCATGGGTACAAATATCACAAATCCAAGTGCCCAAGTTACCTCCAACCTAGCATCCAAGTAGTGATATCCAAGGTGATCCAACAGTCCACCAATACCACACTCATGCCAATCACATATACTTATATAAATCTGATATATCTCAAGTTGATCATACTACACCCTAAAGTTCTCCAGCTTCATTCTTCAAAGGAATCTAGCAAAAATCATAATTATAATCCAACCAAGCCTAGTACAAGGGTTATCTAAGTCCAAACATATGGGGTGGGCTAGCAAAATCATCAAAGTCTACCAACTCCGATCCATTTGTATCATCTCCATGCTCATATCCACATATGGGGCACATACAAGCTACTAAGCCTATGTCAAAATATCACAAATCCAAGTGCCCAAGTTACCTCCAACCTAGAATCGAAGATGATCTAATAGTCCACCAATACCGCACTCATACCGACCATACTATACATATGTAAATCTGATATATCTTAGGTTGATCATACTACACCCGAATGTTCTCCAGCTTCAATCTTCAAAGGAAGGAATCTTCCCCGCTTCCCCTATCGTCATACCCTCGCCACTCGACTCTGGATCTAAAGGCTAACTAACGACAACAGCAGTACGCTCCCGGCAGCATTTTCACCCCTACCCACACCTCCCGTGTACTCTCCACTGCCTGCATGTCCGGCTAGGTATCATTTCCCTGGCTGCAAGTTACTCGTGTGCTGCCTTGTTCCTACATCATCTGCTCCCATGCAAGTTGTCGCCATAGCTACAAGCTTGGGCACCGCCCCCGAACTTCCCAAGCACGCCAAGCGCCCAAGTGCACGTCGCTACCTGTCGCCAAGGCTAGGGACTCCTAGCAAGGGACCGTGGGATGCGGAACCAAGTCCGTGACACATAACCCTCAAACAAGGTAAGGACGCCAAGTGGAATCGACGGGAAACGAAGAGTGCACGAGAGGTATGAAGAAGCGATGCCAACGCTAGCAAGAGCGGCACGCCCTGCCATTCTCAGCCTTTTCATTTGAACTTCCAAAGAGGAACCCTGAGCTGAGTCACTCGTCCAAATTTTGCCCTCACAGTCTTAAGACCCCTGTCACTTCATTTCCCCCGGCGCCAAGGAAGGGTCCTTCACCAACGCAGGGTTGCCTGCACACAATAACCTCTTGCAAGGTGGCTTCGTACCAGAATCCCCTAAATTAACATTTTTTCCGTTGGCACTGCATGTACATGTATTTCCATTCGCATGGTCAAAACCATATTTCTTCTTATACATTGGGTTGAGTCATGCCTAGTTTTCCTCCACAACCATGATGATCTTGTACATAACATTTTTGGGGAGGGTTAGCAAAATCATTGAAGTCTACCAACTCCGATCCATTTCTATCATCTCCATGGCTCATATTCATATGGGCACAAACAAGTTATTAAGCTTAGGTCAAAATATCACAAATCCAAGTGCCCAAGTTATCTTAAACCTAGAATCCAAGTAGCAATATCCAAGATGATCCAATAGTCCGCCAATACCACACTCATTTCAATCATATACTATACCTATATAAATTCGATATATCTCACGTTGATAACTCTACACCCTTAAGTTCTCCAGCTTCAATCTTCAAATGAAGGAATCCAGCACAAATCATAACTATGATCCAACCAAGCCTAGTATCATAGTTATCTAAGTCCAATACACATGAGGAGGGCTAGCAAAATCATCAAAGTCTACCAACTCCGATCCATTTGTATCATCGCCATGCTCATATCCATATGGGGCACATACAAGGTACTAAGCTTAGGTAAAAATATCACGAATCCAAGTGCCCAAGTTACCTCCAACCTAGATTCCAGGTAGTGCCTCAATCTTCAAAGGAATCTAGCACAAAATCATAACTATGATCCAACCAAGCCTAGTATCATAGTTATCTAAGTCCAATACACGAGAGCTAGCAAAATCATCAAAGTCTACCAACTCCGATCCATTTGTATCATCTCCATGCTCATATCCATATGGGACACATACAAGCTACTAAGCTTGGGTAAAAATATCACAAATCCAAGTGCCCAAGTTACCTCCAACCTAGAATCCAAGTAGTGATATCCAAGATGATCCAATAGTTCACCAATACCACACTCATGCCAATCATATATAGCTATATAAATCTGATATATCTCAAGTTGATCATACTACACCCTAAAGTTCTCCAGCTTCAATCTTCAAAGGAATCTAGCAAAAATCATAATTATAATCCAACCAAGCCTAGTATCATAGTTATCTGAGTCCAATACATATGGGGAGGGCTAGCAAAATCATCAAAGTCTACCAACGCCGATCCATTTGTATCATCTCCATGCTCATATCCATATATGAGGCACATACAAGCTACTAAGCTTAGGTCAAAATATCACAAATCCAATTGCCCAAGTTACCTCCAACCTAGAATCCAAGTAGTAATATCCAAGATGATCCAATGGGGCATATACAAGCTACTAAGCTTAGGTCAAAATATCACAAATCCAAGTGCCCAAGTTACCTCCAACCTAGAATCCAAGTAGTAATGTCCAAGATGATCTAATAGTCCACCAATACCGCACTCATGCCAAGCATACTATACATATATAAATTCGATATATCTTAGGTTGATCATACTACACCCGAAAGTTCTCCAGCTTCAATCTTCAAAGGAAGGAATCTTGCCTGCTTCCCCTATCGTCATACCCTCGCCACTCGACTCTGGATCTAAAGGCTAACTAACAGCAGCAGCAGTACGCTCCAAGCAGCGTTTTCACCCCTACCCACACCTCCCGTGTACTCTCCACTGCCTGCATGTCCAGCTAGGTATCATTTCCCTGGCTGCGAGTTACTCGTGTGCTGCCTTGTTCCTACATCATCTGCTCCCATGCAAGTTGTCGCCATAGTTGCAAGCTTGGGCACCGCCCCCGAACTTACCCAAGGACGCCAAGCGCCCAAGTGCACGTCGCTACCTGTCGCCAAGGCTAGGGACTCCTAGCAAGGGAACGTGGGATGCGGAACCAAGTCCGTGACACATAACCCTCAAACAAGTAAGGACGCCAAGTCGAATAGACGGGAAACGAAGAGTGCACAAGAGGTATGAAGAAACGATGCAAACGCTATCAAGAGCAGCACGCCCTGCCATCCTCTGCCTTTTCACTTGAACTTGCAAAGAGGAACCCCGAGCTGAGTCACTCGCCCCAATTTTGTCCTCATAGTCTAAAGACCCCTGTCACTTCATTTCCCCCTGCGCCAAGGAAGGGTCCTTCACCAACGCATGGTTGCCTGCACTCAATAACCTCTTGCAAGGTGGCTTCGTACCAAAATCCCCTAAATTAACATTTTTTCCGTTGGCACTGCATGTACATGTATTTCCATTCGCATGGTCAAAACCATATTTCTTCTTATACATTGGGTTGAGTCATGCCTAGTTTTCCCTCCACGACCATGATGATCTTGTACATAACATTTTTGGGGAGGGTTAGCAAAATCATCGAAGTCTACCAACTCCGATCCATTTCTATCATCTCCATGGCTCATATTCATATGGGGCACAAACAAGCTATTAAGCTTAGGTCAAAATATCACAAATCCAAGTGCCCAAGTTATCTTAAACCTAGAATCCAAGTAGCAATATCCAAGAAGATCCAATAGTCCGCCAATACCACAATCATTTCAATCATATACTATACCTATATAAATTCGATATATCTCACTTTGATAACTCTACACCCTAAAGTTCTCCAGCTTCAATCTTCAAACGAAGGAATCCAGCACAAATCATAACTATGATCCAACCAAGCCTACTATCATAGTTATCTAAGTCCAATACACATGAGGAGGGCAGCAAAATCACCAAAGTCTACCAACTCCGATCCATTTGTATCATCGCCATGCTCATATCCATATGGGGCACATACAAGCTACTAAGCTTAGGTAAAAATATCACGAATCCAAGTGCCCAAGTTACCTCCAACCTAGATTCCAGGTAGTGCCTCAATCTTCAAAGGAATCTAGCACAAAATCATAACTATGATCCAACCAAGCCTAGTATCATAGTTATCTAAGTCCAATACACGAGAGCTAGCAAAATCATCAAAGTCTACCAACTCCGATCCATTTGTATCATCTCCATGCTCATATCCATATGGGACACATACAAGCTACTAAGCTTGGGTAAAAATATCACAAATCCAAGTGCCCAAGTTACCTCCAACCTAGAATCCAAGTAGTGATATCCAAGATGATCCAATAGTTCACCAATACCACACTCATGCCAATCATATATAGCTATATAAATCTGATATATCTCAAGTTGATCATACTACACCCTAAAGTTCTCCAGCTTCAATCTTCAAAGGAATCTAGCAAAAATCATAATTATAATCCAACCAAGCCTAGTATCATAGTTATCTGAGTCCAATACATATGGGGAGGGCTAGCAAAATCATCAAAGTCTACCAACTCCGATCCATTTGTATCATCTCCATGCTCATATCCATATATGAGGCACATACAAGCTACTAAGCTTAGGTCAAAATATCACAAATCCAATTGCCCAAGTTACCAACAACCTAGAATCCAAGTAGTAATATCCAAGATGATCCAATGGGGCATATACAAGCTACTACGCTTAGGTCAAAATATCACAAATCCAAGTGCCCAAGTTACCTCCAACCTAGAATCCAAGTAGTAATGTTCAAGATGATCTAATAGTCCACCAATACCGCACTCATGCCAAGCATACTATACATATATAAATTCGATATATCTTAGGTTGATCATACTACACCCGAAAGTTCTCCAGCTTCAATCTTCAAAGGAAGGAATCTTGCCTGCTTCCCCTATCGTCATACCCTCGCCACTCGACTATGGATCTAAAGGCTAACTACGCTCCCGGCAGCGTTTTCACCCCTACCCACACCTCCCGTGTACTCCTCCCTTTGCTGCATGTCCATTAGGTATCATTTCTGGCTGCGAAGTTACTCGTGTCTTGCCTTGTTCCTACATCATCCGCTCCCATGCAAGTTGTCGCCATAGTTGCAAGCTTGGGCACCGCTTCGAACTTACCAAGGACGCCAAGCGCCCAAGTGCACGTCGCTACCTGTCGCCAAGGCTAGGGACTCCTAGCAAGGGAACGTGGGATGCGGAACCAAGTCCGTGACACATAACCCTCAAACAAGGTAAGGACGCCAAGTCGAATAGACGGGAAACGAAGAGTGCACGAGAGGTATGAAGAAACGATGCAAACGCTATCAAGAGCAGCACGCCCTGCCATCCTCTGCCTTTTCACTTGAACTTGCAAAGAGGAACCCTGAGCTGAGTCACTCGTCCCAATTTTGCCCTCACAGTCTTTAGACCCCTGTCACTTCATTTCCCCCTGCGCCAAGGAAGGGTCCTTCACCAACGTAGGGTTGCCTGCACTCAATAACCTCTTGCAAGGTGGCTTCGTACCAAAATCCCCTAAATTAACATTTTTTCCGTTCGCACTGCATGTACATGTATTTCCATTTGCATGGTCAAAATCATATTTCTTCTTATACATTGCGTTGAGTAATGCCTAGTTTTCCCTCCACGACCATGATGTACATAACATTTTTGGGGAGGGTTAGCAAAATCATCGAAGTCTACCAACTCCGATCCATTTATATCATCTACATGGCTCATTTTCATATGGGGCACATACAAGCTACTAAGCTTAGGTCAAAATATCACAAATCCAAGTGCCCAAGTTATCTTAAACCTAGAATCCAAGTAGCAATATCCAAGATGATCCAACAGTCCACCAATACCACACTCATTTCAATCATACTATACCTATACAAATTTGATATATCTCACGTCAATAACTCTACACCCTAAAGTTCTGCAACTTCAATCTTCAAATGAATGAATCCAACACAAATCATAACTATGATCCAACCAAGCCTAGTATCATAGTTATCTAAGTCCAATACACATGAGGAGGGCTAGCAAAATCATCAAAGTCTACCAACTCCGATCCATTTGTATCATCGCCATGCTCATATCCATATGGGGCACATGCAAGCTACTAAGCTTAGGTAAAAATATCACGAATCCAAGTGTCCAAGTTACCTCCAACCTAGATTCCAGGTAGTGCCTCAATCTTCAAAGGAATCTAGCACAAAATCATAACTATGATCCAACCAAGCCTAGTATCATAGTTATCTAAGTCCAATACACAAGAGCTAGCAAAATCATCAAAGTCTACCAACTCCGATCCATCTGTATCATCTCCATGCTCATATCCATATGGGACACATACAAGCTACTAAGCTTGGGTAAAAATATCACAAATCCAAGTGCCCAAGTTACCTCCAACCTAGAATCCAAGTAGTGATATCCAAGATGATCCAAGTGCCAAGGCTAGGGACTCCTAGCAAGGGACCGTGGGATGCGGAACCAAGTCCGTGACACATAACCCTCAAACAAGGTAAGGACGCCAAGTGGAATCGACGGGAAACGAAGAGTGCACGAGAGGTATGAAGAAGCGATGCCAATGCTAGCAAGAGCGGCACGCCCTGCCATTCTCAGCCTCTTCATTTGAACTTGCAAAGAGGAACCCTGAGCTGAGTCACTCGTCCCAATTTTGCCCTCACAGTCTTAAGACCCCTGTCACTTCATTTCCCCCAGCGCCAAGGAAGGGTCCTTCACCAACGCAGGGTTGCCTGCACTCAATAACCTCTTGCAAGGTGGCTTCGTACCAGAAACCCCTAAATTAACATTTTTTCCGTTGGCACTGCATGTACATGTATTTCCATTCGCATGCTCAAAATCATATTTCTTCTTATACATTGGGTTGAGTCATGCCTAGTTTTCCCTCCACGACCATGATGATCTTGTACATAACATTTTTGGGGAGGGTTAGCAAAATCATCATAATCTACCAACTCCGATCCATTTCTATCATCTCCATGGCTCATATTCATATGGGGCACAAACAAGCTATTAAGCTTAGGTCAAAATATCACAAATCCAAGTGCCCAAGTTATCTTAAACCCAGAATCCAAGTAGCAATATCCAAGATGATCCAATAGTCCGCCAATACCACACTCATTTCAATCATATACTATACCTATATAAATTTGATATATCTCACGTTGATAACTCTACACCCTAAAGTTCTCCAGCTTCAATCTTCAAATGAAGGAATCCAGCACAAATCATAACTATTATCCAACCAAGCCTAGTATCATAGTTATCTAAGTCCAATACACATGAGGAGGGCTAGCAAAATCATCAAAGTCTACCAACTCCGATCCATTTGTATCATCGCCATGCTCATATCCATATGGGGCACATACAAGCTACTAAGCTTAGGTAAAAATATCATGAATCCAAGTGCCCAAGTTACCTCCAACCTAGATTCCAGGTAGTGCCTCAATCTTCAAAGGAATCTAGCACAAAATCATAACTATGATCCAACCAAGCCTAGTATCATAGTTATCTAAGTCCAATACACAAGAGCTAGCAAAATCATCAAAGTCTACCAACTCCGATCCATTTGTATCATCTCCATGCTCATATCCATATGGGACACATCCAAGCTACTAAGCTTGGGTAAAAATATCACAAATCCAAGTGCCCAAGTTACCTCCAACCTAGAATCCAAGTAGTGATATCCAAGATGATCCAATAGTTCACCAATACCACACTCATGCCAATCATATATAGCTATATAAATCTGATATATCTCAAGTTGATCATACTACACCCTAAAGTTCTCCAGCTTCAATCTTCAAAGGAGTCTAGCAAAAATCATAATTATAATCCAACCAAGCCTAGTATCATAGTTATCTGAGTCCAATACATATGGGGAGGGCTAGCAAAATCATCAAAGTCTACCAACTCCGATCCATTTGTATCATCTCCATGCTCATATCCATATATGAGGCACATACAAGCTACTAAGCTTAGGTCAAAATATCACAAATCCAATTGCCCAAGTTACCTCCAACCTAGAATCCAAGTAGTAATATCCAAGATGATCCAATGGGGCATATACAAGCTACTAAGCTTAGGTCAAAATATCACAAATCCAAGTGCCCAAGTTACCTCCAACCTAGAATCCAAGTAGTAATGTCAAAGATGATCTAATAGTCCACCAATACCGCACTCATGCCAAGCATACTATACATATATAAATTCGATATATCTTAGGTTGATCATACTACACGAAAGTTCTCGACTTCAATCTTCAAAGGAAGGAATCTTGCTCGCTCCCCTATCGTCATACCCTCGCCACTCGACTCTGGATCTAAAGGCTAACTATGAAGAAGAAGAGACGCTCCCAGCGTTTTCACCCCTACCCACACCTCCCGTGTACTCTCCACTGCCTGCATGTCCAGCTAGGTATCATTTCCCTGGATGCGAGTTACTCGTGTGCTGCCTTGTTCCTACATCATCTGCTCCCATGCAAGTTGTCGCCATAGCTGCAAGCTTGGGCACCGCCCCCGAACTTACCCAAGGACGCCAAGCGCCCAAGTGCACGTCGCTACCTGTCGCCAAGGCTATGGACTCCTAGCAAGGGAACGTGGGATGCGAAACCAAGTCCATGACACATAACCCTCAAACAAGGTAAGGACGCCAAGTCGAATAGACGGGAAACGAAGAGTGCACGAGAGGTACGAAGAAACGATGCAAACGCTATCAAGAGCAGCACGCCCTGCCATCCTATGCCTTTTCACTTGAACTTGCAAAGAGGAACCCTGAGCTGAGTCACTCGTCCCAATTTTGCCCTCACGGCCTTAAGACCCTGCCACTTCATTTCCCTGCGCCAAGGAAGGGTCCTTCACCAACGCAGGTTGCTCGCACTCAATAACCTCTTGCAAGGTGGCTTTGCCAAAATCCCTAAATTAACATTTTTCCGTTGGCTTTGCATGTACATGTATTTCCATTTGCATGGTCAAAATCATATTTCTTCTTATACATTGCGTTGAGTAATGCCTAGTTTTCCCTCCACGACCATGATGATCTTGTACATAACATTTTTGGGGAGGGTTAGCAAAATCATCGAAGTCTACCAACTCCGATCCATTTGTATCATCTCCATGGCTCATTTTCATATGGGGCACATACAAGCTACTAAGCTTAGGTCAAAATATCACAAATCCAAGTGCCCAAGTTATCTTAAACCTAGAATCCAAGTAGCAAGATCCAAGATGACCCAACAGTCCACCAATACCACACTCATTTCAATCATACTATACCTATACAAATTTGATATATCTCACATTAATAACTCTACACCCTAAAGTTCTCCAACTTCAATCTTCAAATGAAGGAATCCAACACAACTCATAACTATGATCCAACCAAGCCTAGTATCATAGTTATCTAAGTCCAATACATATGAGGAGAGGGCTAGCAAAACCATCAAAGTCTACCAACTCCGATCCATTTATCATCTACATGCCCATATCCATAAGCTTAGGTCAAAATATCACAAATCCAAGTGATCAAGTTACCTCCAACCTAGAATCCAAGTAGTAATATCCAAGATGATCCAATAGTCCACCAATACCACACTCATGCCAATCATACTATATACCTATATAAATCCGATATATCTCAGGTTGATAATACTACACCCTAAATTCTCCAGCACAAATCATAGCTATGATCCAACCAAGCCTAGTAACAAACCCACATGCATATACCAGATTTGCCCACAACCGTCCACCGTCATGACTGACGCACATATGTATGTACGGTGGCAAATGATGCCTTTCTCCTCCCAGTGCCATCTTCTCGCCTTCCCCAATCGCCACCCCCTCGACGCTTGTCTCCAAGTACAACAAACGACGGCAACGACAATCCGCTCCCAACAATGTTTTCATACCTTTCGCCACACCTCACGTGTACCCTCTGCTCCCTACCAGTCCAGCTAGGCATCCTTCGCCTGACTTTGGGCTGCTATGTGTGACGCCTCAATCCCACATCTTGTGTTACCTGCTGCGCGCCGCCATAGCCGCACAGGCAGTCGACACCGCAATGGCCCTCTAAATTCTCATGTACATGTTCTTACTGCTAATGATACTTAACAGGCAGCTCATTTCAGGAGGTTAGATTTTTAATTTGGTTGTAGGGTCATTCTCAACTTCGACTCTTGTTCCGATTTAGGATCGGCACACGGGTTCTCTACTTGGTGTTGGCCCTCAGCGCTATGAGTCACACGCCCTCTGGAGTGTGCCAGGCTTCGTCTTCCCTCCACTACCACCATCGCCAGTCTCTTCGACTCACTTGCCTCGTCTACCCACTCATTCTGGCATGATCGTCGCAGTCGCATGTGTGGTTCTTGACTCTCATCCTTAGTTCGACGTGGTCTCCTTGGATCTGTCTCTGGTAATGTGTCTTTAGACAGTCAAGATTGTTAGTTGGGTAAACACGTTCAATTACCTTATCCTTAGAGCGAGACTCTGTCTCGGCGTCCTTTCGATCTTGTTCACTTTGATGTTTGGGATCCAGCTGCCTTTGCCTTGAAAGGAGGCCATCGCCACTATATTATCTTTATAATGATTTCTCTCGACACAAGTCGATATATTTTATGCCTTCTTATAGTGAGGTCTATCTGTAAGAAGTTTGCCGCCTTGGTTCATACTCAGTTTTCCACTCATATCCATGCCTTTCGTGTATATCCCTCATTTGCTGCACGAATTCCTTGTTGAGAAAAGCACACTTGCTTAGTTCTCGTCTTGTGTTCGTGGTCAGAATGGTGTTGCTAAGCGCAAGCATCGCCACCTTCATGAGGCGGCTAGTGCGTTAATGATCGTAGCCACCTATCTCATCAATAGTCATCCCTCCTTTGCTCTACATGGTGATAATCCAAGCGTTTTGTGGGCCCCTGACAACTCCCTTCGTCCGGAATTGCTTGTCGCACAAATGGATAAAAATGAATGTATCTTGAACGGAAATATGTCTACATACATCCATTTCTCCGACAAGTATTTTTGGACGGATGGATTACTAAACACTTTGTTTGGTTGTGTTTGCTACGTTCTTCACATACCAAACTGTCCGATCAATCTATTGAATGCCTTCTTAGGTTACAATGATGAGGACAAGGGCTATCGGTGTTGGGATCTTGTCAGTCCTCAGATGCGCATTTCTCGAGATGTGACTTCTCATTGAGTCTCGTCCTTTTTATGCACGTCCATCCTCTGCTCCCCCCCAATGGATAAAAATGGATGTATCTAGAACTATAGTATGTCTAGATGCATCCATTTCTCTGACAAGTATTTTCGGACGGATGGAGTACTGAACACTTTGTTTGGTTGTGTTTGCTACGTTCTTCACGCACCAAACTGTCTGATCACTCTGTTGAATGTCTTCTTAGGTTACAGTGATGAGCACAAGGGCTATCAGTGTTGGGATCTTGTCAGTCATCGGATGCGCATTTCTCGAGATGTGACTTCTCATTGAGTCTCATCCTTTTTATGCACGCCCATCCTCTACTTCGCCCCCCAACTGAGGATGCTTCCCTCAATTTTCCCGATACACTTATCACTCATTTATTGCCCTCGCCCACCTATCCAAGCGTGTCCTCCCGTACTACTGCTATAGACCCCACACATCATCACATGCGGCTTCCCCACCTCGTTCATTACTTGAGGCTACCTCACCTGGCTCGTCCACGAGGCTTCCCCGATGATTCCCCTTCATCATCTTCTTCACTACACTTGTGGTCCGCGTGTTATGGATCCTTCTGACGAGCCATCTCCCTCTACTACAATGTCCTCTCCTGTTGGCAATGCATCGCCTCCAGCTCAGCCTACTTATGGCTTTCGAGCTCTCGCTTCCGCCTATTGACCACTATGGTTATTCTGGCGCCGCTTTTCTCGAGACGACTTCTTATCATGACGCATTTGTTCATCCCGAATGGCGGCATGCGATTGTAGAGGAGATTGTTGCTCTTGTGCGCATCGACATGTGGGATGTCATTTCTCTTCCTCCCCGTGCTCGTCCAATTGCTTGTAAGTGTGCGAAGGCCACTGGTATGTCTTCGGTAGCCACCACATGGGTATTCTCTTCTTGATGACACGTGGGATGTCATTTCTCTTCCTCCCCGTGCTCGTCCAATTGCTTGTAAGTGTGTCTATAATGTTAATACACTGATGGTTCTCTTGAGTGTTATAAAGCTCATCTAGTGGCGCAATGCTTTCCTCGAGAACATGGCCAAGACTACAATGAGCATTTGCTCCGGTGGCCTTCGCACACTTCTCATTGTGGCTTATGTTCGCCACTGGTCTGTCTCTCGGCTTGATGTCAAGAATGCCTTCCTTAAT
Organism: Aegilops longissima; assembly: GCA_021605205.1. Classification (NCBI taxonomy): domain Eukaryota; kingdom Viridiplantae; phylum Streptophyta; class Magnoliopsida; order Poales; family Poaceae; genus Aegilops; species Aegilops longissima. The sequence continues at coordinate 681,345,030 of CM038679.1, forward strand.
GTTGAGTTGCATGAGGTCTACATGTAGCCACCACCTGGGTATTCTCTTCTTGATGACATGGTTTGTCGTCTTCGTCACTTTTTTATGGCCTTAACCAAACCTCTCATGCCTGGTTTAAACGTTTCGTCTCGATGGTGACTACGGCTAGTTTTCGGCGAGTGCTCATGATCCTACACTTGTCCACCTCTCAACTCGTGGTCGAACTCTTCTTCCATATGTCGATAACACTGGCAATGGCTCTAAGTACATTTGCCTTTGTGAAGGCTCATCATAGTGGATTTCTTATGTCTAATCTTGGTCCTCTTCGCTACTTCCTAGGGATTGAAGTTTATTCTACCTCTAATGGCTTCTTTATCAAGTTCGTCATCACCTGCGGCTTCCCCGCCTTGTTCATCACCTGAGGCTACCTCACTTGGCTTGTCCCCTTGGGCTTCCCCAGTAATTCCCCCTCATCCTCTTCTCTACTACACTGGTCATCCGCATGTTGTGGATTCTTCCGATGAGCCATCTCCCTCGACTGGCTTTCTCTGCCCTCCATTATATGCTCTGTCGCATTGTCGTCGCGGCTAGGATGGTGGCAAACTTAGTGACGGCGATGCCTCTCACGCGTCATCGCTAGAGCCTCTCAAGTTGCATGAACGGACGGAGGGGACACTGCCGCCATGGCTGTTGGCATTCCCTCTCTCAAATCATGAAGTGTTTGGGAGTGAGACTAAGAGAAATACAGGAAAGAAGACAATTACTAGCGTATTAGGGGAATGAGGCCCAAATAGAACTGTTGAGATGCCCATTACCAAAATGGTTGGTGCATTCTTATCCAAAGTGGGCCACGCTTTTGATGCAAACAAGACCGTGTGGGATATCATCGATGCATGTAGTGATTTTCATGACGGTTATCATCTCTGGATTTTCAATACAACAATAGTTGCCCGATTTTGGCATCAAGCATGCTCGCCGAAGATGTGGTCGATGTACGGGGACGAACATATTAACTGTTTTAGCAAGCATGTGGTGGCACTAATGTGGATGCTCCACATAGTTGCAGCTTGCCGGGTTTGACCACACGCCAAAGATGCGGCTAGCCTTCACCCTACATCGGTTTACAATGGTACGCCCCCTCTTACTACATCATATGGAAAATTGTAGTATTGAGTTGATTTCTCTTGCCCAAGCAATTGCAGTTTGTATTGAAATTACGCTTCTCTGGCCCGACACAAATAGTTCGGTTTCAGAGTTAATGTGCAAAAGATATAATCACCATAAATATTGAAAAAATCAGAATATTCTAAAATATTGCAATCATGGCAACTTTAGTTTAATTCAAAATAAAGATATAACTACTTGTGGTCGTTATGTTTCTTCTTCGCAGTTTACCCTTCTATTGTTTATCCAAAAGATATAACCACAAATAGAAAAATCTGAATATTCTTCTTTTTCCTCACAACATTGAGCAATAATAACCACCATAAGAGTATGCTTATAAGGCATATTCCCTTACTGATAATCCAGGAGTTAATGTTTCTTTTCTTAACTGACAAGAATCGAAAACCAAATTTAGGATGTCCCTGATTTTGTCGGCTTCTATAAAGACAGTATAGTGCAACACGATTACACGTCTTCTACTATGCAGTCACCTATACTTATGGTTCTCTTTCCTTGAAGTTTATTTCTCTTGTTATGAGACCATAGTGCATCGAAACTATTTATCAAGCCTCAGTCAACCCATAGGCTTTGAGGTAAGTTTGTAACGCTATTTGTTTGTTCTCAGGCATATAATCCTAGTTTTTGGAGAAACACGCACAATCCAAATCAAAGCCGTCATATGCTAGATTGTGTCGTGCAAATAAAGGGAGCTATATTGAGGGGGGTTATCTAGATGGGATTATAGTTCACTAAGAAATCTGAGAGTATTTGCCTCTAGAAATGAAAATTGGCCCCAGAACATCAGAAGTGTGCGTGTCTTTCAACAAAGTTAGAACTCAATTTTTTTTCTAATATCATATAAAAGAATGGTGAAGCTTCTTGAGCAGGAGCTAAGCAATCAAGGAGTAGTATATCTGGTAGGTAGGAAGATAAGTTGTTGCTTGGTAGTGGAAAAATAACTAATGAAACGATGACTATGTTAATCGAGCAACCATGTTAAGTAAACAAAACCCTCTTTTATCTAGTAGGCGGGAAGATAGGTTGTTGAATAGTACTGCAAGAGAACGGGAAATAATGCAAAAAACAAACGATAATATTGTACTAAGTAATTTACAAAAGCGGTCAAGCATTTCCATACCGATGATTTCATGAACCTTTTATATCACATTGTATTCAGGAGCGTAGCTTTCGGACCAAACACCTTATAAGCGCAGTTCGGATGACAAAATTGTGTTGTAATTCAGGTGCACTGATTTTTAATATTGGAACTGAGACCTGTCACAAGCAGAGTTAAGGCATAATCTATTCCATTAAAAAATAACATATTTCCTGTTTTGCTCAGTACAATTTCATTATCACAGTTGAGACCTATCTTGAACAGAGTTAAGGCATAATCTATTCCATTAATCAAATGTTTTCCTGTTCTGCTCAGTACAATTTCATTATCACAGCTGAGACCTGTATTGAGCAGAGTCAAGGCATAATCCATTCCATTAATCAAATGACCTTTTTCCTATTCTGCTCAATACAATTTCATGATCCATATACTAGCAATTTTTATCAACACAAAATTTCTGGAGATTAGAGCAATTATGCAAGAAGGAAAGCAATGGAAATATTAATGATTTGAAAAATAAACAAAGCAGGGTCAAAAGAGACGTCACACTTACATAGCGATTGCTTCTGCAGCTAACATCTTCTGTCACAATCATCATAGCACCAGAATGCACTTGATCATAGTGTGGTCCATGTCAACTTGAGATCCTCGATAGTTGATATACAAATGCTCAAAGATTGCCCCTTTAAACCCAAACCGAGGTACATATCCCCAATCCATGTGGCTGCACATAACAAGTGGAATTTAGAAGGATATCGCTGGAACACATCGCCATAGGCAGGCCGGAATGGCTGACTGAACATGTGACTTGTCCGGTCATCACAGCGCATTCCATGCTACTGAGCTGTGCAGTTTACCCAGTAAATTAACCAACCACACACAATCAAGCAACAGATCGGTAGAAGAACAGCTGCCGCATAAACCGTGAACCACACAGTTGCTGCATTGCCATTTAGTTACCAAATGGCGGAGCAGAGTAGATCTATAGCAGCAACAGTCTGGATTCTGAAATTCTCTAGCCACTTCACTGAATCCACGGCTGCTAATCTTATTAACGGTTACTACCATATGAATTCGCTTGCCCTAACAAAGCAAGGGTCGTGTGGTTTGTTCAGTACCTTTCTTGCGGATGCAGGGTCGCGGGAGCATGTCGTCGCAGGGCTCCTCCCACCGCTGCCTGCCAGCATCCATGGATTCTCAGATCAGAAACAAATGACAATACAATCCAAAGGTTCCTGACAGGGGGTTGAAGGGCACGCACAGTAGTTGAGGGTCGCGCACGAGCGGCCGAGGAGACGCAGCCGCGAAGGGGAGGAGGATCTGCGGCCTCGGGGTACTCTGCCGGGGCGCCGTAAGGGAGGGGGTCGCGCGCCCAGCCGTCCACGGCGCCGTCGTCCTGGGCCTGGTGCGAGGGGACGGGCGGCGCCGTCCTGCTCCATCCCCGCGAGCTGAGGCGAGCAAGAACTGGGCGAGGCGGCGGAGATGCTCCATCCCTGCGGCGTCTAGGGTTTCGCGTGGACAGCTTGGAATCTCCCCTCGGTGGACTGGCCGGCGGCCTGGATGGATTGGAAGCTGAACCTTACATCAATGGATCCCCTGCTCCGCTCTGAATCGAACACGAACCAGAAACCAGGCGAGCGAGGAAGATTGCGGGGAGTACGCGTGCGTGAGTGCGGGGAGGGACGGCGGACGAAGAATTCGGGAAGCACTCATCAATCGGCCGACGGCGGAAGCGACGGGATGCGAGACGGAGATGGGAGGAGAAAGCGGCGGCGGATTGTGTTGGAGACGGAGGAGTGCTTCGTGTGGGAGACGGACGATTGCGTGGGCTACTGGGCTGGGTTTTCCTATCCTGTGAAGAACAACTTTGGTAAGTTGAGGCCACGCACCAACGGTCATTGTCTCAAAAAAAAAAGGGTCAGAAAAAATAAATACTGCAGCTTGTGATTCCAAAATTTGTGAACGAAATTTGAAAAAAGAGGGAACCTTATTTATTGAAACTTTTGAACCAATTTTGGAATTTCAAACATTTTTTGGAAAACATGAACAAAAAACAAGCATCTTTTGGATTTTAAAACATTTATTAAAAAGTGTGAAGAATTTTCGAAATTCCAAACAAATTTTGACAAACATGCGGAATTTCTAAAACCATGAACAAAAAAAAATTAATGCTGATCTTTTAAAAAAATTGAATATTTATTGAAATATTTGAACATGTTTCGAATTTGCGAACACTTTTGAAAAACATGAACAAATATTTGAAATTATGAACATTGTGTTTTAAAACACGAACAAATTTTTTGAATTTTGAATTGTTTTCAATACACAAATAACTTTTGAATTTATGAAACAACAAAAAGGAAGAAAAAGAAACATAAAACACAAAAACGTAAAAATGAAAATAAAAATGAAAACCGAAAAAAGGAAACCAGATAAACGAGGAATCAAAAAACCAGTTAGGAACTGGGAACCATCTAGAACGTTCCTAAAACCAAAACAAAACGCCTCTGCGTACCGCTATAAATTAGGGACTTGCCCATTGCACCCGCATCCATATCTCGACAGTGGGGTCGATCCGTCCCTTCGAGAAGATAACTGCTATTTGATCTCGTCTTTCCTCGATAGCAAGTTGATCCCATCCATTCTCGTAGGTGCCCGGCCCTTGATCCTCATCCCACATCACGGCGCCACCATCCTCATACGTCCTTACCGGGGTTGGTAGATCCTGTGAGTTCACAAGCACGCAACAAGCCCGATTAGGTGAGATTCGACCAAAGGAATAAATATATCAAGGAGAAGGGTGAGTGGTCAAGAGTAGGGTAGTGATTAGTGGAGGAAGCACGTACATGGATCCACCTATACAGTCCTTGGTCGCGGCTGCTGTCGTCCTTCACCGAGTAGAGGCGAATCAAAGACAAATATGGGGCCAAGGGGAGGGCCAGCAGGGAAGACCGGTGAAGCAGAAGCAGCCTGGGCAGGCCACCGCTGTTGTGGTAGCCTCGTAGGGCGTTGCGGGAAGGGCGGTGGCATGGGCAAACGATGACGGCGGCGGCAACGGCGTGAGATTTTGTTTTGCCCTAAGTTTTTCTTTGCGGGACGTGGCGTTGAGCGGTTGCGGACGCAGGACGGGGATATTTCTTCACCCGGTGGAGCACGGTCAGCCTGCAATAATTGCTATGTGCACACCGTCTCAGGATTAGATTAATCCTGACGGTTAAGATTTAATTAAGAGGGATGATCTGGTAGTGTTGATCTAGCTGTGTACGTTTCATGGGGTGTATTTAAGAAAGAAAAAGTTTAATTGTTTATTAGTAGTAGAGATTCTTCTTTTGTCTTACTAGAACAATGCACATGCGTTGCAATGGGATATAAATATTCTAATATGTTAGCATGTGATTTATCTTTCAATAATAATGTGATTGTGTAAATAAATGTTCATCAAATTCTGCCCGTGAATTACCTTATATTTTGATTAGAAGTTTTTTTAACATTAGTACAGATGCAAGCGCTCATACATACGTGCATACACTCACCCTTATGAACGCACACACGCATACCCTACCCATGTGACCTCCTCCGAGAGGCTGAGCTGACATGTCATCTTGAAATTTAAGAAGTCACCATAGGCGCCTCGTCGGCGGCGGGAATGTCTCCTCCCACTGAAAGCACATCGCCGGAAATCCTGAAATAAATCCAAGAATAATGTGAACACCAGGACTTGAACCCTAGTGGGCTGGGGATACCGCAGTCCCTCTAACCATCGAACCACAGGCTGGTTCGCATTTTGATTAGAAGTTCGGTCAGTAAATTAAAGTGAACTTTCTTCAGAAGGTAAGTAAATTAAGATGATTGATTATCATATACATGGAAGGTTGGACGAAGAGGTGGTGGAAAGAAAGGTGAAATGGAAGTAAGTAGTAGAGATTTTTTTTTCTTGTTTTTTTCATTTTTCAATTTATGTTTCTATTTATTTATTTTATTTTTATTTTTAAATTTATTTTTCTTTTTCAAAAGTTGTTCAAAATTTTCAAGAAACCCATATTTTCCAAAGAAATGTTCATGAAATTCAAAAAAGTGTTCGGGCGTGTTTGGTTGCCCGCATTTGGGCCAACCAGGCGTGCGAGGGATTGAATCGGCTTGTTTGGTTGGCCTGCATACACTGTGCGGCCTGCACGACACGAATTTTAAAGCACTTACAATCAGGTCTACGAGCTACGCCCAGATCGGTAGTTTCTCCGGAGCCAAGATAGTGCGAGGCGGGGGAGGGGAACGCGGCGTGCAACTCATGCGAGCAGAAAGATGGCGCGAGCTCGCGCGCATCTACAAAAAATCGGCGGGAGGATTTCGGCTCACCACCCGCCGATTCGGCCGCCCTATTTAGCCCCCATCCTCTCACCGCCAAAGCCCCGCCACCCTTCTCCCCTCTTTTGATCTTTCCCGCCGGCGCACACCGGCACCGACGACCAGGTAAGCAGAGCTCCTTCATCGGGCGGTGGTCGACGGCGGCGGCAACTCCTGTCCTCAACTTCTCCGACCATTCCGTCCCCCCCGAGCTGCAACCATGGCCTCTATGAGTTCAATGACCTCTTTTTTGTGTTCGTTCAAGCTAGATCTGAGAGGATGTGGTCATAGGGTTAGATGTGCAAGCATGTGGTAGGGTTGATTCGTGCATTGATCTTTGGGCAGATGCTAGATTTTGATGTATTGTTATCTATTTGTGCTGGATCTGTGTAGATCGAGTAGTAAGATAATGATGAACACTATGGATTCATAGCTAGTTGTGTAGGATTTGTAGCATGCTATAGTAGCTATTTGTGATGAACATAATGGATTGATAGCTAGTTCTGATGTTGTGGTAGCTATTGGTGATGGATTCATATCTAGTTGGCATGTATGCTCCTACTTCCATAGATTGTTATGTTGCTATGTTGTGGTACTGTGTGTGTTATGCTTACTATGTATGCGTGATACGATTGTAGGACATGACCAGCAGACGCAAGATCTTAGTCAGACCCTTGTCCTGTCGAACAACCAGTTTGCGGCCTCCTACGTCGAGGACTCACAACCCCTTGTCGATCACCAAATGCCTATTGATTCATAGGTGTTCGAGGTTTCACCTTCTTGCTTTGTGCCTATTGTGCTCGTTGAGCCAACTGCCAATTCTGATGTCACTGCACTGAAGGCCAAGGAGGATGGTAGGGGGAACAACATGAAGTGGCAGCCGTTCATGTCCACGTTCGTGCTAAACAAGATGTGCGAGCTCATCTCTAGTGGGGTTAGGACTGACAAGAGCTTCAAGAAGGTGCACTTGAACACCGTTGCGAAATAGGTGTTCGAGTTCTGTAGCCAGGAGGTGACCGCCACCCAGGTGTACAACCACCCGAGGAAGTGGAGAGCTCGATGGATCGAAGTGTCCAAGCTCAGAGACCTTAGCGGCGCCTCCTGGGATCAGAGCACTTGCTCTATCGTTCCGGAGGCAGAGCACTATACCGGTTAGCTCACCGTCCTCTTGTTTTGCACACTGTCATTGCCTTGTAGCAAATAACAACCCTTCTGCTTCTATCTTAGGACCATCCCGAGGACCCTGAGTTCCTCAACACACACATCCAGAACTAGAACCAGATGCAGCCCACCTTCTCCTTTGGCCTGGCAACAGGCAAGCATGCCATGGGCTCCAGTGAGCCTCTCGGTTCTCCCATGTATGTGTTCCCAGGCACCCTAGATGCAGAGGCAATCCTTGATGGCCCTGACAAGCCATTTGAGCATGTCCCTGTGCTCGATAGGAACAGGAAGAGGGGCGGCCTGACGAAAGAGGAGATCAGTGTCTTCAGCAACATAATTGAGGTAGTGAAGGAGGTGGCAACCGCCATTAGGGAGAGAAAGGCCGTCGACGTCCACCCTGGCTTGTACAACGCCGTCATGGAGCAAGGTGGCTTCAGCGATGAGGCTCTCATGGCAGCTCTCAGCCACCTGCTGGACAACAAGGCCCAGGGTGTTGGGTTTGTTGCCATGGCAGACGCCCACAGGGTGTTGTGGCTCAGGAGCTAGCTGGGCAAGCACTACTACTAGAGCTTACTGCTGGTTACTATGTGCATGATCCTCGACGGCGATGGCGGTGGCGACAAGGACGACGTATATTTTGTGTAGCTAGGGCTTGAAAACAATCTGATGGTATGTACATTTTGGTGAGGTGGTATATACTAACCCCTCATGGTGATCCTTTGGGGTGATCATTAACTTGTGGTGATAGGATGACACCCTCTGTCGGTGTCAAAACCGACGGATCTCGGGTAGGGGGTCCCGAACTGTGCGTCTAAGGCTAATGGTAACGGGAGGCTGGGGACACGATGTTTACCCAAGTTCGGGCCCTCTCGATGGAGGTAATACCCTACTTCCTGCTTGATTGATCTTGATGATATGAGTATTACAAGAGTTGATCTACCACGAGATCGTAGAGGCTAAACCCTAGAAGCTAGCCTATGATTATGATTGTTCTTGTCCTACGGACCAAACCCTACGGTTTATATAGATACCAGAGGGGGCTAGGGTTACACAGAGTCGGTTACAGAGAAGGAGATCTACATATCCGAATCGCCAAGCTTGCCTTCCACGCAAAGGAGAGTCCCATCCGGACATGGGACGAAGTCTTCAATCTTGTATCTTCATAGTCCAACAGTCCGACCAAAGTATATAGTCCGGTTGTCCGAATACCCCCTAATCCAGGACTCCCTCAGTAGCCCCTGAACCAGGCTTCAATGACGATGAGTCCGGCGCGCAGATTGTCTTCGGCATTGCAAGGCGGGTTCCATCTCCGAATACTCCAAGATAAATTTCGAACACATGAATCGTGTCTGGCTCTGCAAAATAAATTCCACATACCACCATAGAGAGCATAGTATTCCACAAATCTAGTCTGCTGACAACTTTTCCTAGCGTGACATCACGCCGTGGCCCGGTCATCATTCGAACCGTTTTTCTCAACCAGCTGCTGCGCATATCGCGAGGCGGTTTTCTGGGCACATCTTGTCGAAGCAGAGATCGTGTCCCCTTATCACGGAATTCTCATTGATACGAGTGTGGGTAACCCAACCGCGCCGTCGATGCGGCGCTTGGGGAATAAGCGAATTTACAGGGCCAGTGGGGAGGCGCATAGTTTCTACCGCCTCTATAAAGAGATAAGGATCCCTCTGTTTCACCCACGCCCTCTCCTCCCTCTACTCATCCATTCTCGCACGCTCGAGCTCCATCGCCCAAGCCCTCACTTTCTCCGCAAAGTCAATCATGTACGGAGCAGGAGGCAAGTGGATGGCCTCCTCCGTCACGGAGGAGGACATAACAAAGCTGCGGGAGGCCGGATACCTGGCCGCAAACATTGTGCGCAGGCTCCCAGCTGAGGGGCAGATCATCCCCACTCCGAAACCTAAGGAGAGGGTTGTGTTCCTTCCTCATTTCCTCCACGGACTGGGTTTTCCCCTTCACCCATTCGTCCGCGGGCTCATGTTTTACTACGGGCTCGATTTTCACGATCTGCCCCCCAATTTCATCCTCAACATCTCGGCGTTTATCGTCGTGTTTGAGGCTTTCCTCCGTATCCCGCCCCACTTTGGCCTATGGCTGAAGACCTTCAACGTGAAGCCAAAGGTGGTGGGCGGCCAGCAAGCGGAGTGCGGGGGCGCCATGTTGGGCAAGATGCCTAACGTCGCTTGGCCCGAGGGCTCGTTTGTGGAGACAGTAAAGGGGTGGCAATCAGGGTGGTTCTACATCACCGAGCCTCGCAACACCGACTGGGCGGCGGCCCCCGAATTTCGATCCAGCACCCCTATGCGGCTCACCTCCTGGAAAGAGAAGGGATTATCCTGGGGGTCCTTGGAGGAGCTGTCTGGACTTCAGAACTGTGTCCGGAACATGGTGAACAAGAAGATCAAGCTCGTCAATATAGTACACGTCATGCTTCTCCGCCAGATCCTTCCATGCCAATGACGGGTTTCCAATATGTGGGAGTTCGACCCGGCCGAACACCAGACAGTACGAGAGCTCTTCGGCACGACGCACGAAGACGTCTGGAAATTGTTGTTCAAGACCAACGAAGTTCCTCCACCCATAATCGAAGATCGTGGGCTCAGCGTCAGGCGTATCGCCAATCCGGTAAGTTCAAGTGTCTCGCAAGGTGTGTTTTTCATTAGCACATCCAGAGGAGGATCCTAAGCTTTTCATACTATTTCCGCGGGATTGGGTAGCAGTGGCAGAGCAGATCGACTGCCCGGCTCCGTTACTGGAAGATCCGGAATCGGAGCTTCTGACGAAGATGTTATTTCCGGCGCCCTATGAGGTGCCGGAGAAGAAGGCCAAGAAGGCGGCCACGGGGACCTGGAGAGGTCTCCGGCGCAGGGCCGTAATTGACTCGTCGTCCGAGGACAACAAGGCGCACTCCTCCCATGAAGACGGGGAGGAGGAAGAAGGAGTCCCCTCTCCCCCAACCGGGGGGGGGGGGAGAAGAGAAAAGCCGCCCCACAGGGGGAGGCCAGGACGCCGAAGAAGGGAAAGACAGCCCCTCCGGACCACTCCACCACGGCCGCCTACAGCGACGAGGAGTGGTTGCCCAGGGACAAGCCCCTGGCGAAATCGTAAGTATCCGTACTCCATAGTACGTTTCCATGTGTCTTAGCTTCATCATTTGTTCTAACGCCGAGCACGCATATGCAGTCCGGCCAAGTCCCACCTCGAGGTATCCTCTTCGGATGGGTCCTTGAGTGAATCGGAGATGAATAGCTATTCACTCCCGACGGCCACCTCCCCTCGGCCCGCGGACGACACCGAAGTGTTGTCCCAAAGGATACTGGAACAGGGGGCGACGATTCTGGAAATGCCCCGAGGCGAAATCCCAGACGCCGGGCACATGGGGGAAAAGATCCCCATGGATTCTGCTGACGGGGGCCGCAACAAGTTTGGCCCCCAGCCGGACACTGCGCCGGAACCTCCAATGGTTCCGGATTCAAGTAGGCAGCCCCTCACCAAGGAAGGCGAGCCGTCTGTGCCGATGACCTCTGTCCAGCCAGAGGCATCAGACAATTTGCTGGAAGTGCTCCACGGTGCTTCCATTGACGAAGAGCACCGCACTGTTATGAGTGCAATGATTGAGAAGGTTCGGTCCGCCAAAAGCGGATTGACCGAAGCCTGCGCCAGCCTCCTAACAGGCTTTGAGGTAAGTAATAAAAGTGTAAGAAAATATCATCTTATAGACAGTAGCCCTTGATACTCTGTTTGGTGTTCGGAAAGAAAAGCCAAACGGAGGGTCAATTATTATCCGCATGAGTCTAATCAAAAAATGTCTAGGTGAATAAGCAGGCGTCGCTGCTGGCCGCTGCCACCCGCACTGCAGAGGTCGTCGGACTGAAGCGGGACCTGGGGTGGGCCGAAGAAGAGCTCGGCCTCGCGAAGAGACAGCTCGAGGAGAACAAAGGTAAGTGATACCCCGTCCGTGTGTCATATAAAGGAAAAAATCATTGACGCTAACAGAAGCGTCATGAATTTTAATAGGGGCCACGACCGAAGTGGTGGCCCTGAAGAAAGCGTTGTCCGAGGCCGAAGACAAGGCGGCCAAGGAGCGCACCGAGCGTGGGAAGCAGGACGCTCGGGTTAATGAGGTACAACAAGAGCTCCGGGACTTCAGCAAAAAATTCGAGTCCTTGGAGTGTGACTTCAAGACGCAAAAGTCCAAGCTTGCGAAGGCCCTCCAGAGCGTGCGAGACGCCAAGGCCGAAGCCCAAAAGGCCCTCTAGGAGATTCAGGCGGCCAAGAAGATAGCGGCGGGTAAGGCATTCATTATGCAAAGCAAGCATGTGAAGGAGACTTTCCTTTTACTTACCCGAATTCGGAGCTCTCCAGGGGCATTCGCAGATTCGCCACGCGGCATATCGGATGCCACGGAGTTCTACCGTGCCGAAGAAGGGAGCTCAACGGAGAAGTTGTTCTGGTCTCAATATGTTGAGGCCGAACATCCGATGCCCTTGGGTGACCAACTGAAACAATTGGTCGAACTCCACAAGGCGACCGAACTGGCCATGAAGGACTTTATAGTCCGGCTGTGGCCTGGCGAGTCCTTGCCCAACAGCGGTCCTTCTGTATTGAAGGTGCCCTTGAGCCTTCGCCCGCTGAAAGTGCCTTTGGCGAAGATGGATCTGAAGAAGTCGGTGACGGAGGGACGCCGAGGGCAAGGCGATCGCCACCCGAGAAGTACTATGACGGTGTTATGAAAGGCGCCCGTCTTGTGGAAGAGGAATGTGCCAAGGATGTAATATTTGAATGAATGTACTCATGTCATCCTGTAATATGAAAACGAGTTCATGTGCGCTATATAACGCTTGTTGATTTAAAATATTACCTTCTGTGCGGCCGTTTATAAAAATCTGAGAGTCGGCCAGTCGTCGGCTTCTGCACCCATATAACTAGTACTGGGGTGTTCGGGATAAACCTAAACACTCTTTATCCAAGTTTTTGGTCCTTTAAGGAGGTGTTTAGCACAGCGAACAAGGCAATCGGACTATACGGCTTTATCACTCTCACTTAGCCATAGAAGTCTACAATTTTAAATTTCGGCGAAGCCCCTAGTATTCGGAAGGCCGAACTTGGGGCGCTATACATGCCTAAATCGGACAGGGCTGATTCCTCGCCCGAAGCGGAAAAAATCTTTAAGGATTTGGGACCTCTCGAACAGCGACCAGCTCTCGCCGCATCATGACAATCAGTTTTGGCTTTCTCTCTTGAGGTGCTCGTCCAAGAACAGGGACACAACCGCATGATAGTTCTCCTCGCTACCTTAGCCGATATAGCGGGGCGTAAGGCACCAAAACAAGGGGGCAGGCAAACCCAACTATTGACCCAAGACATAATTCGGAGCTGATGCATATAATGCTATAAGTTCGGGGTGCCGCACTGTCGAAAGTGTTTGGACTTTTCTTGCCGTGTTATGGGGTACAATGAAGCCCCTGGCGAACTGAACGTACCAAAGTGTACAGGTGCAATTTGTATTAAATAATCAATTTAGGGGGAAATACAAAGAAAATATAATAATAAGTTGATGTTATATATTTTCCCATTGTTATTTAAATAATACGTCAAAGCGTATGTATACAAGTAATGCGATAAGCAAAAATAGGACTATTTGACATATCCTAACCAAGGGCAGACTGCGTGTGGGTATGTAAAACAGGTATGACGATCGTTAACAGAGACCACCTAGGTATTCCCTTGTACGCAAAGCCTCTTGCCTCCTTGGTTTTTCCTTCCCGTGATGAGTCCGGTGATCAGGCTATCTGAAAGGGCTTCCCGAAAATAGGGTCCTGGAAAGAAAGAAGATGGTGAAGGTATGCGGGTCTCGTGGCGGTTGAGCCGCACTGTGAACCGTATCGTAGCTGTGCCTCCGCCTATGCCCATGGTATTTCCAGTGCGTAATTGTGTACACGCGGCACGAATTTCGCCGCTTGACTAGGACTAGGACGGAGGCTGAATTGCTAGTCGAGCTCTGGGCGTGCCAGATGATCCTGTTGCAGAGTACTCCGGACTCGCTTGACGGTGTCTGGGGGTTTTTATCGCCGAGTTGGCGGTTTGCCTAAGAAGGCTGCTTTGTACTTCTGCTGCAAGGGCCGCGGTGTGCTCCTCTGTACGGAGAGAGCGGTTTGTGCTTCCATTGACTGTTATAACCCCGCGAGGTCCTGGCATCTTGAGCTTGAGGTATGCTTAGTGTGGTACCGCATTGAATCGAGCAAATGCGGTTCGTCCTAGTAGTGCATGGTAGCTACTACGGAAGGGGACGATATCGAAGATTAGCTCCTCGCTTCAGAAGTTGTCCGGAGATCCGAAGACCACTTCCAGTGTTATTGAGCCCGTACAACAGGCCTCTACACCTGGGATTACACCCTTAAAGGTGGTTTTGGTGGGTTTGATCCTTGAGGGATCGATGCCCATTTTGTGCACTGTGTCCTGATAAAGTAGGTTCAGGCTGCTGCCACCGTCCATAAGGACTCGCGTGAGATGGAATCCGTCAATGATGGGGTTGAGGACCAATGCGGCTGAACCGCCATGACGGATACTGGTGGGATGGTCCCTGCAATCCAAGGTGATTGGACAGGATGACCATGGGTTGAACTTTGGGGCAACTGGCTCCATCGCATAGACGTCCCTTAGTGCACGCTTTCGTTCCCGCTTGGGAATGTGGGTGGCGTAGATCATGTTTACAGTTTTCACTTGGGGAGGAAATTTCTTCTGTCCCCCTGTGTTCGGCCGCCGGGGCTCCTCGTCATCGTCACTATGCAGCCCCTTTTCCGTGTTTTTGGCATTCAATTTGCCGGCCTGCTTAAACACCCAGCATTCTCTGTTGGTGTGGTTGGCTGGTTTATCAGGGGTGTCGTGAATTTGACACGAGCGGTCGAGTATGCGGTCCAGACTGGACGATCCCGAATTGTTTCTTTTAAATGGCTTTTTCCGCTGACTGGACTTGGAGTCGTTAAATCCGGCATTGACTGCCGTGTCTTCGGTGTTGTCGCCATTATTCCGACGCTTATGTCTGTTGCGCCATGGCTTGCCGTTGCTATCGCGGATATCTGAAGTGCCGGAATTTCTTGGCGTGATGCTACTACGAGCCAGCCAGCCGTCCTCGCCCGCGCAAAAGCGGGTCATGAGTGTCGTGAGGGCTGCCATGGACTTCGGCTTTTCTTGGCCGAGGTGTCGGGCGAGCTACTCGTCGTGGATGTTATGCTTAAAGGCCGCTAGGGCTTCGGCTTCCGGACAGTCGACGATTTGGTCTTTTTAGTTAGGAACCGAGTCCAGAATTTCCTGGCTGACTCTCCGGGCTGTTGGGTTATGTGACTTAAGTCATCAGCGTCTGGTGGTCGCACGTAAGAGCCCTAGAAGTTGTCAAGGAATGTGTCCTCCAGGTTTTCCCAACTGCCAATGGAGTTCGCCGGCAGTCTATTCAGCCAATGTCGAGCCGGTCCTTTGAGCTTAAGGGGAAGATACTTTATGGCATGTAGATCATCACCGCGGGCCATGTGAATGTGGAGAAGGAAATCTTCAATCCATACCGCGGGGTCTGTTGTGCCATTGTATGATTTGATGTTTACGGGTTTAAACCCTTCTGGGAATTCATGATCCATTACTTCATCAGTGAAGCAGAGGGGGTGTGCGGCGCCTCTATGCCGGGCTATGTCACGACGCAGTTCGAATGAGTCTGGTCTGTTGTGTTCGGCCCGGCCGGACTTGTTGTTAGTGTATCCGGCATGACGGTCATCGTCACGCGTTGTGTCGCGCCCCCGCGATCCGTAGATTGATCTTGACTGTCCTGCTTTGTTTTCCAATATGTCTCGCAGGTCCTGCGTATTGCCCCGGACGTTAGCGTTTTTGTTTGATTGGCGGTGGGGTGCAGGGGTTATTCAGGCTGATACGGCGCTTTGTCTCGGCCACGAGGTGGCCGGTCTGCCTCGTCCTGCGCTGGTATTGTAGGCTCTAGCGCCTCCTCTTCAAGTTGAGGTAGCAACCGGCGCTTCGGTTAACTTTTGGTTGGGCGCTCGAGTCCGTATTCCTTGGCTGCCAGGACCTCAGTCCATCTGTCTGTTAGCAGATCTTGATCAGCTTGGAGCTCCTGCTTCTTCTTCTTCAGGCTTTTTGCACTGGCTATAAGCCGGCGCTTGAAGCGCTCCTGCTCGACGGGATCCTCGGGCACGACAAATTCATCGTCGCCGAGGCTCACCTTGTCTTCAGAGAGAGGCATATAATTGTCGTCCTCCAAGTCTCCGTCCTTTGCCTGTTCATCTGGGCTAGCTTGCCCGTCCTTCTGCTCGGCCTGCCCAAAGTTGGGCTGGTCGGGATTGTATTCGTCTTCGACACCATCCGGATTTGCAGTTTATATATATATATATATATATATCGTATGATGAGGTGGCTGTCCAGCGCCCGGTGGGCGGCGGTTCCTGTTTTTCTCCTGCATCGTCGTCCATACCGTCGATGTCTTCGGAGTCGAAGTTGAGCACGTCGGTTAAGTCATCGACAGTGGCTATTAAGTGGGTGGTGGGTGGGTAACGAATTTCTTCGTCGTCCGCATCCCACTCGAGCCGGACATAGTTCGGCCAAGAGTCTCCTGATAAAGAGAGAGACCTCGATGAATTTAGCACGTCACCCAAGGGTGAGTGTTGAAAGGTATCCGCGGAGGTAAACTCCATGATCGATGCCCAATCAGATTCGATAGGCACGGACGCACGCAGTCCGGAACCTAAGACCGGAGACAAGTCCGGGGGTCCGGTGACACAGGTTTCCTTAGAGGTGGAGCCTGTGTTCGGCTCCAACACCGATGAGTGTGGGGCCTCCATGGCGGGGTCCATCCACCCGTCCTTGGATGGCGCAATCTGCTCCAGATTAAGGGCCGGGGCAGCTGCAGGTGCGATAGTCCGAACACCGTCCGAGGGCAGATCTAAGTCATGCTCGTCGTGGCTGTTCGGCGCTCCTGACATAGGCCCAAATCCGTCGAAGATCAAGTCCCCGCGGATGTCGGCTGTGTAGTTCAAGTTTCCGAACCTAACCTGATGGCCAGGGGCGTAGCTGTCGATCTGCTCCAGGTGATCCTCTGGGGTGATCATTAACTTGTGGTGATAGGATGACACCCTCTGTCGGTGTCAAAACCGGCGGATCTCGGGTAGGGGGTCCCGAACTGTGCGTCTAAGGCTAATGGTAACAGGAGGCGGGGACACGATATTTACCCAGGTTCGGGCCCTCTCGATGGAGGTAATACCCTACTTCCTGCTTGATTGATCTTGATGATATGAGTATTACAAGAGTTGATCTACCACGAGATCGTAGAGGCTAAACCCTAGAAGCTAGCCTATGATTATGATTGTTCTTGTCCTACGGACCAAACCCTCCGGTTTATATAGATACATGAGGGGGCTAGGTTACACGGAGTCGGTTACAGAGAAGGAGATCTACATATCCGAATCGCCAAGCTTGCCTTCCACGCAAAGGAGAGTCCCATCCGGACACGGGACGAAGTCTTCAATCTTGTATCTTCATAGTCCAACAGTCCGGCCAAAGTATATAGTCCGGCTGTCCGAATAGCCCCTAATCCAGAACTCCCTCACCCTCTTTTGGATGTGGTGGTGGTAGGATGACACCATAGTAGTGCTAGGTAAGAACTTGCTATGCCATATGATCATGCATGCTTACTACTTCTGCTTCATTGCTTGCTTCTTGATTATTCTTTTGCTTGCTGCTTCAACTGCTGCTCTTGTGCACTGCTAGGACAAATGGTATGCGGTGTTCATCGGGAGGGCACCAGGGGTTTACAGTCATGGGAAGATTGCAGTGAACAAGTGGCATCTTACATCAACAACAGTCATAGAGGGTTTAAGACAAGGCATGCGGCGGAAGAAGCTTATGCCAACTACGTGCGAAATCACACAACTGGTGTGGTTGAAGTTGGCAACGTTGCAGTTGCCAAGCCGGCACCATGCCTTGAAGTGAAGAACTTCATCATCATTGTGCAGTTCGTCGCCATTGGAGTGTTCTGGCGTTGGTGTGCTAGATGTGATCATGTGTAAGGTAACCTCAACGCATAGGATACACGGTTAACACACCTAGCAATGTGTGTGCAACCAAACACCATGCTTTTGTGTGAGTTCAAACAATGCAGCAACCAAACATTGTGCGCTAAGTTATCCTCTAATGCGAGAGAATTAGATGCGAACAACCAAACAATATGCATATGTTGCATTACAGCCTGCATTTCCTCAACCAGCTTCCATTGAGCCAGAGTGAGCTAAGCCAGGGCCGCCCTACGGCTGCCAAACACGCCCTTCGTGTTTAAAAAAATTTTGTTCAGGATTTTCAGAAAATATTCATGTTTTCAAAAATTGTTTGTGGCTTTGAATTTTGTTCGGGAGTTTCAGAAAATGTTCTCGTTTTCAAAAATTGTTCATGCTCTAAGATTTCGTTCGGATTTTCAAAAACTTTTCACGTTTTCAAATTTTTTTATTTTTTTTATTTTTCAGGAGTTTCAAACAATGTTATCGTTTTAAAAAAAGATCATGTTTTCAAAAATTGTTCTGGTCTTTTTATTCTTATTCGGGAGTCTAAAAAATGTTCATGTTCTCAAAATTTGTTCTAGTTTTTAAATTTTGTTCCTGAGTTTGAGAAAATGGTCGCGTTTTCAAAAAATATTCATGTTTTCAAGAGCTCTTCGCATTTTGCATTTTGTTCCGGAGTTGCAAAAAGTATTCCCGTTTTCATAAACAGAATCATGTTTTCAATTTTTCTCGGAATTTCATTAAAGGTTCCCGATTTCATTTTTTTAGGTCCTAAAATCGTTCGTGCTTTTGAATTTATCCGGAGTTTCAAAAAATATTCTTGTTTTCAAACTTCTTTCAAAGTTTTCAAAAAATGTTTCCGTTTCTCAAAACTTGATCAATGATTAATACAATAATCAGGATTAAAAACATTTTGTGTTTTAGAAAACTGTTTGAGTTCTTAAAAATTGTTCGCAATTTTGAAAAGATTAACGTTTAAAAATCACTTTTTAAAAATGCATTTTTGAAATACTCCCCATATTTTTTAAAAATGTTTGTGTTTCAAAAAAAATATGCACGTTCATAGAGAAAAGCTCGCGTTTGAACTTTGTAAAAGATCGGATGCATCGCTGACGTTCCTTCTTAAAGTTGATTCACACAGGCGAGTCGACCTGTCGAGCAATTGGGTCGGCCCATGTATATATAGCAGTACGTGTAGCTTTCTAGCAAACGGTTTTGGGAACCTTCTAGATCATCCCCAGCTGTTTTTTTTTACAGATTTTGAACCTAGTTTTCTGTTCTCCTATTTATTTTCCCATTTTCTTATTCTTTCTTGCTTTCTTTTTCTCTTTCATTCTTCCGTTTTTGGTTCTATTTTTTCTTTTTTCTTTTTTAAGTTTCTTTTTCTTTTTCAAAATTTGTGCAGAATTTCCAAGAAATCCATGTTTTAAAGAAAAGAAATTTAAAAAATGCTACTTTTAAAAAAATCGTGTTTACACAATTTTGTTTGGGAGTTTCAGAAAATATACCAGTTTTTTAAAATTGTTCGTTTTTTTAATTTTGTTCAAGAGTTTTTGAAATGTTCACGTTCTCAAAATTTGTTCGCGTTATAAAATTTTGTTTGTGAGTTTCAGAAAATGCTCGTGTTTTAAAAAATATTCATTTTTCAAAAATTCTTCGCGTTTTCAATTTTGTTCGGGAGTTGCTAAAAATATACCCGTTTTCTTAAAAAAAAAACAAGTTTTCAGTTTTTTTTCTTGGAATTTCATAAAAGTTTCACGATTTCCAAAAAAGTTCATAAATCCTACATATGTTCATCCTCTAGAACTAATTGGGAGTTTCAAAAAATATTCCTGTTTTCAAACTTTGTTCAAAAAATGTGCCTGTTTCTCAAAGATTGATGAATGATAAAAAAAGTCATGTTTTCAAAAAATAATGGAGATTTTTTTTAAAAAAAATGTGTTTTTTTTAGAAAAAATGTCGATTCATAAAAATGCTGGTACTTCATCGTCGTCGTCATGTTCCATCTTCGGGTCCACGTACTTGTCGAAGTCTTGCTCATTGGCGACTCGATCCATTCCGATGATCTTCCTTTTGCCTCTCCTCACGACAACACAACTGGGATTTGGCGGGTCGGTAATGAAGAAGCATTGGTCCACTTGGGAAGCCAGTACCCATGGCTCATTTTTAGTGGTGACGCTTATGCTTGTGATCTTGGATTTGGCCGGGTATAACCATGGTGGTGAAATAACGGTCTTCTTTTAGGGCGCTCTTGGCCCATCGACACGGAACATCGGGACCTTCTCTCCGGTAGCTCGGCTCCCAGATCTCCTCGATCCTTCCGTAGTATCTGTCCTTGTCGTTACGGTGTAGGATTCCATCGTTACCCGGAGTTCGATAACCATCGCTCTTCATGTCCTTTTTCTGTAGAATGTGTAGTCGTTGATATCGTGACGCCTCATACGTCATCAGGTTGTGCTCGGCACCTGTGACAAAGGCGAATATGAGTTGTTCTTCCGCGGAAGAATCCTCATGTAAAGGTGCAGACGAAGCTTCGCTTGAACCAACGCGTGAAACATGAGTTGTGCTCTTTGATTATATCTCCGTCCGTCCTCTGTTAGCCTCGGTCATTGTTCGTCTTTTCAATAAAGGTTTTGTGCTCTACCACCCAAGGATCGACCACGTCTATGTGTTGTAGCGACTAGGTTTGCTCTTTCAAAGTCGGCGAGTCGACCCTCAAGTCGACATCTATTTCGTGGCGACCCTCACGGTGACCCCATCCGGCGAGCCCGCCGAGGTGCTCGCTGACGGGCACACCAGCGGGTTCTCGATGCCTAGATAATTAGATGCGAGAGGAGATGCACTCTTGATCGAAAGCCTCGCTATGCTTCCTCTGGGACGTGACATGTTGCGAACATATCCTTTGATGACACCATTCATCCTTTCGAATGGCATCATGCTGTGCAGGAACATCGGCCCGAGTTGGATGATATCCTCCATGATATGGACCAGCAGATGCACCATAACGTCGAAGAATGCGGGCAGGAAGTACATCTCAAGCTCGCATAGTATCACCACGATCTCTTCCTGTAGCCTTCTGAGTTGCCTCACGCCGACCGACTTCCGAGAGATGACGTCAAAAAAGTTGCATAGACCAAATAACATTTCACGGACGTGCGCGTCCATGATCCCACGGATTGCAACTGGAAGTATCTGCGTCATCAAGACGTGGCGATCGTGAGACTTCATCCGCTGAACTTCGCTTGTTGAGTCTAGATATCTCGCTTATCTTCCCAGCGTAACCGTAAGGAAGTTTTACTCCCACGAGGCGGTGAAAAACGATCGATCTCCTCGACTTAGAGTGAAGCACGCGGGAGGAAGTCATTTCCGGTCTTCTTGGCCTTTTGCCTTTGCGACGACTTTCCGTGTCCTACGCCGCCTCATCATCATCATCATCATCATCATTATTAGCGTGAAGCTCCTCCCTGATGCCCGTTGATTTCAAGTCTGCCCTTACTATCGGCCCATCTTTGGTCCTCTCGGCATGTTGAGCAGGGTACCAGCGGACTCGCACACGTTCTTCGTGATATGCATGACATCAAGGCTGTGAGGCACACGGAGGATCTTCGAGACGGCAAGTCCCGTAAAAGCAGACCTCATTTTCCATACCTTGGCCGGCGGCTCTAGCGCCTTTCGCTTCTTTCCTGGCTCTGGCGCCTTTCCCGGCGGTGGGCACTCTTTCCAATTTTTCAACAGCTTGTCTATTTCTCGCCGCTCCTCGACGCTGGCGTCTTCGAGTTCGGTTTCACCATCGAACAGATCCTTGCGTTTTCTCCATGAGTCTTCGTCATGAAGCCACCTTGGTGTCCCATGAACACGGTTTTAAAGACCCGGATCTCTATCTAGCTGGCGATCGTTGTGTCATCCATGCACTGACGATCCGGAAAATCCGTGGACCACACCCCGCGACATATCCGTAACCGAGATAGTCGTGCACCGTCGTGAGCAGTGCGGCTCTCATAGGGAAATATTCTTTCTCTGCGGCGTCCCACGTATTGGTTGGCGTTTTCCACAGCGTGTGTAGCTCCTCTTTCAGCAGCCCCATATACAGTTTGATGTCGTTCTGATACGTCTCCAACGCATCTATATATTATGAAGCATTCATGCTATATTACTATCTGTTTTGAATGATTATGGGCTTTATTATACACTTTTATATTACTTTTGGGACTAACCTATTAACCGGGGGCCCAACCCATACTGCTGTTTTATTGCCTGTTTCAGTATTTCGAAAAAAGGGAATATCAAATGGAGTCCAAACGGAACGAAACCTTCGGCAGCGTGATTTTTGGGAAGATTATGATCCAGGAGACTTGGAGTTCACGTCAGAAGATACTCGAGGACTCCACGAGATAGGAGGGCGCGCCCCCCCTGTAGGGCGCGTCCCCCTATCTCGTGGGCCCCTCGAGCACCCCCCGACCGACTTCTTTCGCCTATATAAGCCTACGTACCCTAAAACCATTGAATATCAAGATAGATCGGGAGTTCCGCCGCCGCAAGCCTCTGTAGCCACCAAAAACCTCTCGGGAGCCCTTCCCGACACCCTGCTGGAGGTGGGATCCTTCACCGGTGGACATCTTCATCATCCCGGCGCTCTCCATGACGAGGAGGGAGAAGTTCACCCTCGGGGCTGAGGGTATGTACCAGTAGCTATGTGTTTGATCTCTCTCGTGTTCTCTCTCGTGTTCCCTCTATGGCACGATCTTGATGTATCCCGAGCTTTGCTATTGTAGTTGGATCTTATGATGTTTCTCCCCCTCTACTCTCTTGTGATGAATTGAGTTTTCCCCTTTGAAGTTATCTTATCGGATTGAGTCTTTTATGAGAACACTTGATGTATGTCTTGCCGTGCTTATCTGTGGTGACAATGGGATATCATGTGCCTCTTGATGTATGTTTTGGTGACCAACTTATGGGTTCGCCCATGAACCTATGCATAGGGGTTGGCACACGTTCTTGACTCTCGGTAGAAACTTTGGGGCACTCTTTGAAGTACTTTTATGTTGGTTGGATGAATCTGAGATTGTGTGATGCATATCGTATAATCATGCCCACGGATACTTGAGGTGACAATGGAGTATCTAGGTGACATTAGGGTTTTAGTTGATTTGTGTCTTAAGGTGTTATTCTAGTACGAACTCTTTTATAGATCGATCCGAAAGAATAACTTTGAGGTGGTTTCGTACCCTACCATAATCTCTTCGTTCGTTCTCCGCTATTAGTGTCTTTGGAGTGACTCTTTGTTGCATGTCTTTGGAGTGACTCTTTGTTGCATGTTGAGGGATTGTTATATGATCTATCTATGTTATTATTGTTGAGAGAACTTGCACTAGTGAAAGTATGAACCCTAGGCCTTGTTTCATATCATTGCAATACCGTTTACGCTCACTTTTGCCATTAGTTACCTTGCTGTTTTTATAATTTCAGATTACAATTACCTTTATCTACTATCTATTTTGCACTTGTATCACCATCTCTTCGCCGAACTAGTGCACCTATACAATTTACCATTGTATTGGGTGTGTTGGGGACACAAGAGACTCTTTGCTATTTGGTTGCAGGGTTGTTTGAGAGAGACCATCTTCATCCTACGTCTCCTAAGGATTGATAAACCTTAGGTCATCCACTTAAGGGAAATTTGCTACTGTTCTTCAAACCTGTGCACTTGCAGGCCCAACAACGTCTACAAGAAGAAGGTTGTGTAGTAGACATCAAGCTCTTTTCTGGCGCCGTTGCCGGGGAGGTTAGCGCTTGAAGGTATATCTTTAGATCTTGCAATCGTATATTTTTGTTTCTTGTTTTATCACTAGTTTAGTTTATAAAAGAAAACTACCAAAAAATGGAGTTAAGTTTGTCTCGTACGCTTTGTCTTTTAAATATCTTTCGTGAGAATGATGGAAAGGAAAATTGTGCTCAAGTGCTAGAGGAAGAATGCATTAGAATGTTTGGTACTAAATCTTTGAATGATGAGCATGATCGCAATATTGTTAGTATGAATTCCTTGAATATCCATGATGCTAATGATATGCAAAGCCACAAGCTTGGGGAAGCTATGTTTGATGAATATGATATTTTTTGTCCCCCAAGTTTTGATGAGAATATTTATTATGATGAAAGCATGCCTCCTATTTATGATGATTATATTGATGAAAGTGGGTTTGGAAGAGTGTCAACTTTAGGAAGTAGTGATCCCACTATTTTGGAGGATGTTGAATCTTATTGTGATGAATATGAAAGTGGATTTGGAAGAGTGTCAACTTTATTTAGTGATTCCACTATCTTGGGAGAGGTTTCAATCGATTATGATGAGAACAAAGTTGCTACTTATGATGATTATTGTGATGGAACTTATGCTATAAAAAGTAGTGATGATTATATTTACAAAACTTGTCATGATTATGATTACCCTTTTTCTGATCATTACTCTTTTAATGTGGAAACAATTTTTAGTGTTCAAGTCTCTTATGATACTCTCACTATTCCGAATGAGAAGAATTTTGCTTATGTGGTAAATTTTCTATGCTTGTAGATCATGAAAAGAATGCTTTAGGTGCTGGTTATATTGTTAAATTCATTCATGATGCTACTGAAAATTATTATGAGGGAGGAACATATGCTTGTAGGAATTGCAATAATGTCAAGTTTCCTCCTTATGTGTTGAAAATCTTGAAGCTATGCTTGTTTTATCTTCCTATGCTAGTTGATTATTGTTCCCATAAGTTGTTTGCTCACAAAATCCCTATGCATAGGAAGTGGGTTAGACTTAAATGTGCTAGTCATATTCTTCATGATGCTCCCGTTATGTTTCAATTCTTATCTTTTATGTGAGCATCATTGCCATCATCATGCCTAGCTATAAAGGCATTAAAGAAAGTGCTTGTTGGGAGAAAACCCAATATTTATCCTTACTGTTTTTGTGTGTCCACATGATTATGCTACTGTAGTAATCATGTTTTATAGCTTTTGTTTCAATAAAGTGCCAAGTAGAGCTTTTGGGAAGACTTGGGTGAAGTCTTTATGATCATGTTGTAGAAAACAGAAACTTTTGCGCTCACGAGAATGGCTGCCATTTTTTACTGGAGAGTGCTTTTAGGTTGATTCTTTTTGCAGATGATTAATAGACAAATTCCTCAGGTCCAGCAATTTATTTCATAATTTTTCGGGTTCCATAAGTATACGTTTGATACAGATTACTACAGACTGTTCTGTTTTTGACAAATTCTGTTTTTCGTGTGTTGTTTGCTTATTTCAATGCATCTATGGCTAGTAAATTAGTTTATAAACCATAGATAAGTTGTAATACATTAGATATTATACCAATATGAATTTAGAATGAGTTCATTACAGTACCTAAGTGGTGGTTTTATTTTCTTATACTAACGGAGCTTACGAGTTTTGTGTGGTTGAAGTTTTCAAGTTTTGGGTAAAGATTCGATGGACTATGGAATAAGGAGTGGTAAGAGCCTAAGATTGGGGATTACCAAGGCACCCCAAGGTAATATTCAAGGACAACCAAGAGCCTAAGCTTGGGGATGCCCCGGAAGGCATCCCCTCTTTCGTCCTCGTTCATCGGTAACTTTACTTGGAGCTATATTTTTATTCGCCACATGATATGTGTTTTGCTTGGAGCATCATTTTATTTTGCTATTTTTTGCTTGCTGTTAGTTAGAATAATGTTTTGCATCTTTAGTTTTAATAAAAAAGTCAAGGATAGCCTTTGCCATGCTTATTTTGCTAGTATACATGTTGCTGTTTCAAAACAGAAAGTTTACCGCTGTTGCAAAAATTCCCTAGAAAAGTCAGAGAATGGTATAATGTTGAATCTTTTTGCATATTAAGCTCTGATAATTTTATTACAGTGGGAATTTTAGTTCATAATTTTTGGAGTCAGGGAAGTACTGTTACTCTTGCATTCTTTACAGACTGTACTGTTTTGACAGATTGCTGTTATGGTTGCATTGTTTGCATATGCTAGCTTGTTTAATGATTCTATTTGAGGATAGGAGTATTAAATATGCAGAGACATTTAGTATGCGATGTTGAATAATGATTTTAGTTATTTGTTACAGTAGAAAATGATAAGGTTTTGCATTGGTTTATACTAACCTATCTCACGAGTTCTTGTTGAGTTTGTTGTGAATGAAGCTTTTGATAAAAAGAGAAACCATGATATGAAAGGAATTAAGGAGACATAAAAGCTCAAGCTTGGGGATGCCCAAGGCACCCCAAGATAATATTTCAAGAAGTCTCAAGCATCTAAGCTTGGGGATGCCCCGGTAGGCATCCCACCTTTCTTCTTCAACAACTATCGGTTAGTATTGGTTGAGCCTAAGTTTTTGCTTCTTCACATGAGTTGTGCTATCCTTGCAATGTCATTTTATTTTGTTTTTCTTGCTGCTTGAATACAATACCAAGATCTGAAATTCTTTATTGAGAGAGAGTCTTCGCATAGTTGCATAATCATTTAGCTACTCATTGATCTTCACTTATATCTTTTTGGAGTAGTTTTTCATTTACTCGTGTGCTTCACTTATATACTATGAGTAAATGGTTGAATGAGTTGATTGTCATAAATCTTAATTTATATATGTTTCATTTGCTTACTCCATGGGGAGTAATGACTTCACATCTAAGAGGTAGAGGTTGTAAATTTATTGACGGTTAGCAAGCATTGTATTGGTCATTTGAACAATTCATGAAAGAATATTGAAGGAAGAGAGATTTCACATATAAATATATTATCATAGACATCTTTTATAATTGTGAGCACTCATTAAGTATGACATGCTAAAGAGTTGATGTTGGACAAGGAAGACAACGTAATGGGTTATGTTTTCTCGCATCTCAGTTAAAGTATATTGTCATGGATCATTCAAACATGTTGAGCTTTCCTTTCTCCCCTTGCTAGCCTAAATATCTGTACTAAGCGGGAATACTGCTTGTGCATCCAATTTCCTTGAACCAAGTTTTTGCCATGAGTGTCCACCATACCTACCTATATGCGGTATTTACCTGCCGTTCCAAGTAAATTTGCATGTGCCAAACTCTAAACCTTCAAATTATAATCTGTTTTGTATGCCCGAATTGCTCATGTAGCAACTAGGGGCTGTCAGTGTCTTCCATGCTAGGTGGGTTATTCTCAAGAGGACTGGACTCGGCTCCTCATTCACGAGAAAGTGGCAGTAACCGGGATGCCCAGTCCCATGATCAAAAAGATCAAAATCAAATCAAAATAATTAAACAAAACTCCCCCCGGGATTGTTGTTAGTTGGAGGCTTTGTTTCGAGCAAGCCATGGATTGATGCTTGTTGGTGGTTGGGGGAGTATAAACTTTTACCATTCTGTTTGGGGACCGCCTATAATGTATGTAGTATGGAAGATATTGGGAACTCTTGGTTGTTATGTTGACAATGAGATCATACCTCTCAAAATTATTTATCTCTATTTCAAAATCGAGCTCTGGCACCTCTGCAAATCCCTGCTTCCCTCTGCGAAGGGCCTATCTTTTACTTTATGCAAGAGTCAAGGTGATCTTCACCTTTCCCTTTTTCATTTTATCCTTTGGCAAGCACTTCGTGGTGGGGTGATCCTAATATATATATCCAATTGGATGTACGTTAGCATGAACTATTATTGTTGACATAACCCAAAGGTGAATACGTTTGGAGGCAATATTATAAGCCCCAATCTTTCTCTGTGTCTGATTAAAACTTCATAACCACAAGTATTGCGCGAGTGTTAGCAATTGTAGAAGACTATATGATATTTGAGTATGTGGAGTTTGCTATTCCTGAGAATAAGATGAATTGCAATTGTTTTGATGACTAAGAATGAAGTTTGCTAGTTTTCAAGAATGTTTATGGTCTATGCTTTGACATGTGAATTGCTTGCTACTTTATCGTGAAAAGTTTTATGAGATGAACTATTGATATGACATATAATGATGCTAGTAAAGGTGATTGAAATTATCATTGATCAAACTTGTGCACCTTCTAGCATTCACACTTCATAAATTCTTTCTTTTATCATTTACCTACTCGAGGACGAGTAGGAATTAAGCTTGGGGATGCTGATACGTCTCCAACGTATCTATAATTTATGAAGCATTCATGCTATATTACTATCTGTTTTGAATGATTATGGGCTTTATTATACACTTTTATATTACTTTTGGGACTAACCTATTAACCGGAGGCCCAATCCATATTGCTGTTTTATTGCCTGTTTCAGTATTTCGAAGAAAAGGAATATCAAACGGAGTCCAAACGGAACGAAACCTTCGGCAGCGTGATTTT
Source organism: Aegilops longissima (assembly GCA_021605205.1). Taxonomy (NCBI): domain Eukaryota; kingdom Viridiplantae; phylum Streptophyta; class Magnoliopsida; order Poales; family Poaceae; genus Aegilops; species Aegilops longissima. Next base: position 681,373,193 of record CM038679.1, read on the forward strand.
TGGGCAGATTATGATCCAGGAGACTTGGAGTTCACGCCAGAAGATACTCGAGGACTCCACGAGATAGGAGGGCGCCCCCCCGTAGGGCGCGCCCCCCTGTCTTGTGGGCCCCTCGAGCACCCCTCGACCGACTTCTTTCACCTATATAAGCCTACGTACCCTAAAACCATTGAATATCAAGATAGATCGGGAGTTCCACCGCCGCAAGCCTCTGTAGCCACCAAAAACCTCTCGGGAGCCCTTCCCGGCACCCTGTCGGAGGGGAGATCCTTCACTAGTGGCCATCTTCATCATCCCGGTGCTCTCCATGACGAGGAGGGAGTAGTTCACCCTCGGGGCTGAGGGTATGTACCAGTAGCTATGTGTTTGATCTCTCTCTCTCTCGTGTTCCCTCTATGGCACGATCTTGATGTATCCCGAGCTTTGCTATTGTAGTTGGATCTTATGATGTTTCTCCCCCTCTACTCTCTTGTGATGAATTGAGTTTTCCCCTTTGAAGTTATCTTATCGGATTGAGTCTTCTATGAGAACACTTGATGTATGTCTTGCCGTGCTTACCTGTGGTGACAATGGGATATCATGTGCCTCTTGATGTATGTTTTGGTGACCAACTTGCGGGTTCCGCCCATGAACCTATGCATAGGGGTTGGCACACGTTCTTGACTCTCCGGTAAAAACTTTGGGGCACTCTTTGAAGTACTTTTATGTTGGTTGGATGAATCTGAGATTGTGTGATGCATATCGTATAATCATGCCCACGGATACTTGAGGTGACAATGGAGTATCTAGGTGACATTAGGGTTTTAGTTGATTTGTGTCTTAAGGTGTTATTCTAGTACGAACTCTTTTATAGATCGATCCGAAAGAATAACTTTGAGGTGGTTTCGTACCCTACCATAATCTCTTCGTTCGTTCTCCGCTATTAGTGTCTTTGGAGTGACTCTTTGTTGCATGTCTTTGGAGTGACTCTTTGTTGCATGTTGAAGGATTGTTATATGATCTATCTATGTTATTATTGTTGAGAGAACTTGCACTAGTGAAAGTATGAACCCTAGGCCTTGTTTCATATCATTGCAATACTGTTTACGCTCACTTTTGCCATTAGTTACCTTGCTGTTTTTATAATTTCAGATTACAATTACCTTTATCTACTATCTATTTTGCACTTGTATCACCATCTCTTCGCCGAACTAGTGCACCTATACAATTTACCATTGTATTGGGTGTGTTGGGGACACAAGAGGCTCTTTGCTATTTGGTTGCAGGGTTGTTTGAGAGAGACCATCTTCATCCTACGCCTCCTACGGATTGATAAACCTTAGGTCATCCACTTGAGGGAAATTTGCTACTGTTCTACAAACCTGTGCACTTGCAGGCCCAACAACGTCTACAAGAAGAAGGTTGTGTAGTAAACATCACGTTCCCTGGTTGTTTCGGCCCTTCAATTAGCATCCTCATGTGAATGTACTTCCTCTTCATGCACAACCAGGGGGGAGGTTGTACATCCACACAAACAGAGGCCAGGTGCTATGTGTGCTTCTCTGGCTGCCAAACGGATTGACTCCATCGGTGCTCATGCCCAGCACGATGTTCCTTGGATCGTCCCCAAATTCTGGGTATTCGAAGTTCAACGCTTGCCACTGGCTCGCATCCTTAGGGTGACTCGGCATCTTGTATTTTTTATTTATCTCCGGATAATTTCCGTCATCTTCTCGCTTTTTCTCCTCCCTATCCGCGTGCCAACGTGGGAGCTTTGCTACCTTAGGGTCCGTGAAATACCGCTGCAGACGAGGAGTGATCGGAAAGTACCGCACCACTTTTCGAGGAGCTTTCTTCCTCTTCTTGTATCGACTGATGCCGCACACCAGACATATGGTAGACTCCGCGTGCTCGTCCCGATAAATGATGCAATTGTTCATGCACACATGGTATTTCACGTGCGGTAAATCCAGAGGACACACGTTTTTCTTCGCCTCCTCGAAACTGGTCGGACACTTGTTCCCCTTGGGAAGACGTTAGTGCGAATGACATGTTCTCGTCGAAGCATCGTCGGTCATTTTGTGTTTTACCTTCATCTCGAGCCATGAGCGTTACTTTCAGCGGGTATCCTCGGGCCTGCATCCTTCATACAATGGAGTAACCGCGTCTATCTCCAGTTGATCCAGCTTGGCTTTCTGTCGGCGGCAGCTTTTGCGTTATTCGTCTGCTTGAGAAGCAGCTCTTGAATATGAGGGTCCTGCACCCAGACCATCGATGGTCCATCGTCGTTTTCTCCGGCATCTTCATCTTCATGATCATGCCCTTCATCTGCTCTGGCATCTTCCTCATCATCATGTCCGGCATCTTCTACATGATGACTGTGTCCTGGAGATTCTTCGTCTTCTCGCCCACCCTCGCCGCGGTTGTCTTGTTCATGCCCTTCCTCATTTCTTGCCCGGCCCCCATGGACGACTTCATAATCATCTTCATCACCTTGCCACCGATAGCCATCCATGAAACCACGCAAGAGCAGGTGGTCCCGCACCTTTACATAATCCGGGTCCATAAGGCTCTTCAGCTTGCATCTTCGACACAAACATCTTATCTCCGTCTCTTCTTTTGAAGCATCTCGGCCTTCACGGAGCTCAAAAACCTATTCACGATGCCTTCAGTCATCGTGCGGACCATGGTCGCCTGCAGGGTAGAGCAAAACGATATTTTAGAACCAAAATTTTTTTGGCATGACTTTGCCTAAAAATAGGACCAAAAAGAATGCATAGTGCCAAATTCTCACCGAAATGGAAATGAATCAACATTCCGGCAAAATATTGGCAACTATCGCATTTCAAATACCGGTACCTGCAAACACAAACATATATGCAACACCACAAACATACGTAGATCTAGCTAGGCCATAAAAAGTGCATGTGCATGTTGTTGGAGGGAGAAAAAAGTAGATCTACAACATAAAAGCTTTCCCCTTACTTACCTATCAAAAAAGGTATTTTAACCACTTAATTTGGGTGAATCTATGATGCAAATGAGGTGAGGAGGAGGAGGCACCCGAGACAAGCTTGGAGGAGGAGGTGGAGAGAATGAAAGTGGGCAAAGTGAGTGTGGTAGGTGGCTGTCCAAAATATTTAGCTGGTCCTAGGTTACTAATGGCACACCACCTAAAAATGCGCCATTAGTAACCCTGGTTACTAATGGCGCACCAGCTGGTGGTGCGCCATTAGTAGTTTTGCAAAAAAAATGAAAGTAGTGGCACAAGGGGTGAGTGGTGCGCCATTACTAGTTAAAACTAGTAATGGCGCACTGTGCCCTGGTGCGCCATTAGTATTTTTGGGAAAATGAAAAAAAAATAGTTTAGTAGTGGCACACCGTGTGTGTGGTGCTCCATTAGTTTCCATCACACCAATGGCGCACCCGCACATGGTGCGCCACTGCTATATAGTAGTGGCGCACCACTTGTCTGGTGCGCCATTAATGTCCATATTATCTCTATAGCCCTTTTCCTAGTAGTGTGTGTAATAGTCCACGAAACGTGTCAAAATCGGCAAAAACTGCGAGTGTTGGTGACAAACACGTAAATGCATCCCAGGGTTCGTTAATCGTGGAAATCACACCGGGACCCCAAAACGGTGAGTAATAGTCCATGAAAGAGCCCAGAATCGAAAAACCTAGGATTATTGATGAACAACACGTAAATGCACCCCGGGGATTGACAATCATGGAAAAATCGCTCAGGGACCCCAAATCAGTGAGTAATAGTCCAAGAAATGGGCCAGAATCGGCCAAAACTACAAGTGTTGATGACCGACACGTAAACGCAGCACAGGGTTCGTTAACCGTGGAAAACACTCTGGGACCCCAAAACAGTGAGTAATAGTCCAAGAAACGGGCCAGAATCGGCCAAAACTACAAGTGTAGATGACCGACACGTAAACGCAGCCCAGGGTTCGTTAATCGTGGAAATCACTGTGGGACCACAAAACAGTGAGTAATAGTCCATGAAACGGGCCAGAATCGGCCAAAACTACAAGTGTTGATGACCGACACGTAAACGCAGCCCAGGGTTCGTTAATCGTGGAAATCACTGTAGGACCCCAAAACAGTGAGTAATAGTCCATGAAACGGGTCAGAATCGGCCAAAACTGTGAGTGTTGGTGACCGACACGTAAACGCATCCTAGGGTTCGTTAATCATGGAAATCACACCTGGACCCCAAAACGGTGAGTAATAGTCCATGAAAGAGCCCAGGATCGGGCAAACCTAGGATTATTGATGAACGACACATAAACGCACCCCGGGGTTCGACTATCATGGAAATCGCTTAGGGACCCCAAATCAGTGAGTAATAGTCCAAGAAAAACGGGCTAGAATCGGCCAAAACTACAAGTGTTGATGACCGACACGTAAACGCAACCCAGGGTTCGTTAATCGTGGAAATTACTCTTGGACCCCAAAACGGTGAGTAATAGTCCATGAAAGAGCCCAGAATCGGACAAACTTAGGATTATTGATGAACGACACATAAATGCACCTCGGGGTTCGACAATAATGGAAATCGCTCAGCGACCCCAAATCAGTGATTAATAGTCCAAGAAATGGGACAGAATCGGCCAAAACTACAAGTGTTGATGACCGACACGTAAACGCAGCCCAGGGTTCGTTAATTGTGGAGATCACTGTGGAACCCCAAAACAGTGAATAATAGTCCATGAAACGGGCCAGAATCGGCCAAAACTGCAAGTGTTCGTGACCGACACGTAGACGCACCCCATGGTTCGTTAATCGTTGAAATCACACCGGGACCCCAAAACGGTGGGTAATAGTCCATGAAAGAGCCCCGTATCGGACAAACCTTGGATTATTGATGAACAACACATAAAAGCACCCCGGGGTTCGACAATCATGGAAATCGCTTAGGGACCCCAAATCATTGAGTAATAGTCCAAGAAACGGGCCAGAATCGGCCAAAACTACAAGTGTTGAGCACCGACACGTAAACGCAGCCCAGGGTTCGTTAATCATGGAAATCACCCTGGGACCCCCAAAAGTGAGTAATAGTCCATGAAACGGGCCAGAATCGGCCAAATCTGCGAGTGTTGATGACCGACACGTAAGCGCACCTTGGGGTTCAACAACTACGGAAATCGGTTCGGGACCACAAAACGGTGTGTAATAGTCCACGAAACGGGTCAGAATCAGCCCAAACAGCGAGCGTTGGTGACCAACACGTAAACGCACCCCAGGGTTCGTTAATCGTGGAAATCACACCGGAACGCCAAAACGGTGAGTAATAGTCCATGAAAGAGCCCAGAATCGGACAAACCTAGGATTATTGATGAACGACACGTAAACGCACCCCGGGGTTTGACAATCATGGAAATCGCTCAGGGACCCCAAATCAGTGAGTAATAGTCCAAGAAACAGGCCAGAATCGGCAAAAACTACAAGTGTTGATGACCGACACGTAAACGCAGCACATGGTTCGTTAATCATGGAAATCACTCTGGGACCCCAAAACAGTGAGTAATAGTCCAAGAAACGGGCCAGAATCGGCCAAAACTACAAGCGTTGATGACCGACACGTAAACGCAACCCAGGGTTCGCTAATCATGGAAATCACTGTGGGACCCCAAAACACTGAGTAATAGTCCATGAAACGGGCCAGAATCGGCCAAAACTACAAGTGTTGATGACTGACACATAAACGCAGCCCACGGTTCGTTAATCGTGGAAAAAAATCACTGCGGGACCCCAAAACAGTGAGTAATAGTCCACGAAACGGGTCAGAATCGGTCAAAACTGTGAGTGTTGGTGACCAACACGTAAACGCACCCCAGGGTTCATTAATCGTGGAAATCACACTGGCACCCCAAAATGGTGAGTAATAGTCCATGAAAGAGCCCAGGATCGAACAAACCTAGGATTATTCATGAACGACACATAAACGCACCCCGGGGTTCGACAATCATGGAAATCGCTCAGCGACCCCAAATCAGTGAGTAATATTCCGAGAAACGGGCCAGAATCGGCCAAAACTACAAGTGTTAATGACCGACACGTAAACGCAGCCCAGGGTTCGTTAATCATGGAAATCACTCTGGGACCCCAAAACAGTGAGTAATATTCCATGAAAGAGCCCAGAATCGGACAAACCTAGGATTATTGATGAACGACACATAAACGCACCCCGGGGTTCGACAATAATGGAATCGCTCAGCGACCCCAAATCAATGAGTAATATCCAAGAAAAGTGCCAGAATCGGCCAAAACAATAAGTGTTGATGACCGACACGTAAACGAAGCCCAGGGTTCGTTAATCGTGGAAATCACCGTGGAACCCCAAAACAGTCAGTAATAGTCCATGAAACGGGCCAGCATCGTCCGAAACTGCGAGTGTTGGTGACCGACACGTAAACGCACCCCAGGGTTCGTTAATCGTGGAAATCACACCGTGGTAACCCACAAGTATAGGGGATCGCAACAGTTTTCGAGGGTAGAGTATTCAACCCAAATTTATTGATTCGACACAAGGGGAGCCAAAGAATATTCTCAAGTATTAGCAGCTGAGTTGTCAATTCAACCACACCTGGAAACTTAGTATCTGCAGCAAAGTGTTTAGTAGCAAAGTAATATGATAGTGGTGGTAACGGTAACAAAAGTAGAGACAACAAAAGTAATGTTTTTGGTATTTTGTAGTGATGATAACAGTAGCAACGGAAAAGTAAATAAGCGTAAACCAGTATATGGAAAACTCGTAGGAACCGGATCAGTGATGGATAATTATGCCGGATGTGGTTCGTCATGTAACAGTCATAACGTAGGGTGACACAGAACTAGCTCCAGTTCATCAATGTAATGTAGGCATGTATTCCGTATATAGTCATATGTGCTTATGGAAAAGAACTTGCATGCCATCTTTTGTCCTACCCTCCCGTGGCAGCGGGGTCCTATTGGAAACTAAGGGATATTAAGGCCTCCTTTTAATAGAGAACTGGAACAAAGCATTTGCATATAGTGAATACATGAACTCCTCAAACTATGGTCATCACCGAGAGTGGTCCCGATTATTGTCACTTCGGGGTTGCCAGATCATAACACATAGTAGGTGACTATAGACTTGCAAGATAGGATCTAGAACACACATATATTCATGAAAACATAATAGGTTCAGATCTGAAATCATGGCACTCGGGCCCTAGTGACAAGCATTAAGCATAGCAAAGTCATAGCAACATCAATCTCGAACATAATGGATACTAGGATCAAACCCTAACAAAACTAACTCGATTACATGATAAATCTCATCCAACCCATCACCGTCCAGCAAGCCTACGATGCAATTACTCACGCACGGCGGTGAGCATCATGAAATTGGTGATGGAGGATGGTTGATGATGACGACGACGACGAATCCCCTCTCCGGATCCCGAACGGACTCAGATCAGCCCTCCGAGAGAGATTAGGGCTTGGCGGCGGCTCCGATCGTAAAACGCGATGAAACTTTCTCTCTGATTTTCTCTCCCGAAAGCCAATATATGGAGTTGGAGTTGGCGTCGGAGGGCATCCGGGGCCCACGAGGTAGGAGGCGGCGTGGAGAGGCGCGCCCCACCCTCGTGGACAGGTGTGGGCCCCTGGTCTTCATCTTTAGCGAGGATATTTATTATTTATTCTAAGATATTCCGTGGAGTTTCAGGTCATTCCGAGAACTTTTGTTTTACGCACATAAAACAACATCATGGCAATTTCTTTGAAAGCAAGGTCATCCGGGTTAGTTCCATTCAAATCATACAAGTTAGAGTCCAAAACAAGGGCAAAAGTGTTTGCAAAAGTAGATACGACGGAGACGTATCAACTCCCTCAAGCTTAAACCCTTGCTTGTCCTCAAGCAATTCAGTTGACAAACTGAAAGAGAAAAATAGAAACTTTTACAAACTCTGTTTGCTCTTGTTGTTGTAAAGATGAAAAGCCAACATTCAAGTTTCAGAAATTATTATGAACTAACCATACTCACAATAACACGTAGGTCTCACAATTACTCATATCAATAATATAATCAGCTAGCGAGCCATAATAAGAAAACTCGGATGACAACACTTTCTCAAAATAATCATAACATGATATAACGAAATGGTATCTCGCTAGCCCTTTCTGAGACCGCAAAACATAAATGCAGATCACCTTTAAAGATCAAGGACTGACTAAACATTGTAATTCATGGTAAAAGAGATCCAGTCAAGTCATACCCAATATAAACCAATTATAATGAATTCAAACGACAGCGTGCTCTCCAGCGGGTGCTTTTTAATAATAAGGGTGATGACTCAACATAAAAGAAAACAGATAGGCCCTTCGCAGAGGGAAGCAGGGATTTGTAGAGGTGCGAGAGCTCAATTTTGATATAGAGATAAATTATATTTTGAGCGGCATACTTTCACTGTCAACGCAACAACTATGAGATGGCTGCATCTTCCATACTACATGCATTATAGGCAGTTCCCAAACAGAATGGTAAAGGTTTATACTCCCCTTCCTCCACAAGCATCAATCCATGGCTTGCTCGGAACCACGAGTGCCTCCAACATTCAACGGGTCCCAAGGGGAGTTTTGTTTAATTATTTTGATTTGCTTTGATCTTTTTGGATCATGGGACTGGGCATCCGGCCACGGCCCTTTCTCGTGAATGAGGAGCGGAGTCCACTCCTCTTGAGAATAACCCACCTAGCATGGAAGATATAGGCAGCCCTAGTTGCACATGAGCTGCTCGAGCATACAAAACAGAATTTTTATTTGAAGGTTTGGAGTTTGGCACATACAAATTTACTTGGGGCAGCAGGTAGATACCGCATATAGGAAGGTATAGTGGACTCTTATGGAACAACTTTGGGGTTTAAGGAGTTTGGATGCACAAGCATATTCCGCTTAGTACAGTGAAGGCTTGCAAAAGACTGGGAAGCGACCAACTGAGAGAGCGACAACAGTCGTAAACATGCATTAAAGTTAATTTACACCGAATATAAGCATGAGTAGGATATAATCCACCATGAACGTAAATATCATGAAGGCTATGTTGATTTGATTCAACTACATGCGTGAGCATGTGCCAAGTCGAGTCACTCAATTCATTTAAAGGAGGATACCATCCTATCATACCACATCATAATCATTCTAATAGCATGTTGGCACGCAAGGTAAACCATTATAACTCATAGCTAATCAAGCATGGCACAAGCAACTATAATCTCTAAATGTCATTGCAAATATGTTTACTTCATAATAGCTGAATCAGGAACGATGAATCATCATATTTACAAAAACAAGAGAGGTCGAGTTCATACCAGCTTTTCTCATCCCAATAAGTCCATCATATATCATCATTATTGCCTTTCACTTGCACAACCGAACGGTGTGTATAATAATAAGAGCGCACGTGCATTGGACTAAGCTAGAATCTGCAAGCATTCAACTCAAGAGAGAAGACAAGTAATATGGGCTCTAAGTTAGATAAACAATAAAGCATATAAGAGCCACTAAGCATTTTCAATATAGTTTTCTCGACCCCCAAAGAAAGGAAAAGAAATAAAAACTATTTACACGGGAAAGCTCCCAACAAGCAAAAGAAGAACGGGAAATATTTTTGGGTTTTCTTTTTAATTCTACTACAAGCAAGGAAAGTAGACTAACTAATTTTTTTGTTTTTCTAAGGTTTATTGAACACACAAGAAGAAAGAAAATAAACTAGCATGGATATTACAGTGAAAGAGTATGAGCACCGACATCTAGCAATGAGTGTGTGTGAACATAAATGTAATGTCGGTCGGAAATACGTACTCCCCCAAGCTTAGGCTTTCAGCCTAAGTTGGTCTATTGCCAGGGATAGCCCGGCCGATACCCGTAGGTGTAGCTGGGTCGATCTTTGCGATGCAGCTGCTATCGCCTCTGAATTGCAGCGTGGCGTCGAGCTGCCTCCGCTCTCCTCTCATATTCATCTGCCTCCTCTCGGTAATAATATATTTTCCTCTACTTTGAAAATCAAAGAAGGTAGGAGCAGGAAGAGCAACACGGACCACATGCCGTTTGTCAAAGATTAGTCGATACTGAAAAGGTGGTCCAGTCCTCTCAATGAACTGGTGAGAAAACATAGAATCAAGATCTAAATAAGAAGGGGGTAACTCCATATCACCCTCACGAATGTCTACATCAAGAAAATTAGCTAAGCGGGTTGCATAAATTCCTCCAAAGAAATCTCCGTTACGTCTATGAAGATGCAACCTACGAGCTACAATGGCTCCCATATGATAAGTTTGGTCCCCTAACACAGCGCTTCTTAGAATGCTGAGATCAGGGGCACACATGTGACATGCTTCATCCTTAGCATTTATGTATCTACCAATGAAGAGAGCAAAATAATGTATAGCAGGAAAGTGAATGCTTCCTATAGTGGCCTGCGCTATATCTCTAGATTCCCCCACAGTTATTCTAGCAAGAAAGTCTCTATATTCAGATTTAGGGGGATCCCTGATACTACCCCAAGATGGAAGTTTGCATGCAAGAGTGAAATCTTCTAAGTCCATGGTATAATATTTGTCATAAAGGTCAAACATGACCGAAGGAGAATTACGCCAAGATGAAAATCAAACCTCCCACAAATGAACTTGTGAGGTAACGATCATTGGGGCATTTATCGACTTCAAAGTCCTCAAGATTGGCATTACGCAAATATGCATAGAATTCTTCTTTAATTCCCACTTGATTCATAAAATTTTCCGAAGGCCATTCACAGGGCCTCACGGGAGCATCTCTTGGTGGTTCCTCGTCACCATCACGCATTGCAAGCCTGGGACCTTGCTTCCTTGAAGAACCACCTTGGAACATCCTCCTAAGCATATTGTTTCCTCTGAAAAATAATTCTGAAATTTTTAGTAACTTCAAACAAAAGTGAACCAACTTCAATAAAACTGATAGCAACTACTCATACAAGTGCCTAGAGCATATATCAAGCATTAGAACTACTTGGAACCATATAAATTTGACATGCAAGCTCAAGAACATGGTCACCTATGCAGCACAAATTTGCAATGAATAAAGCACTAGAACAAAAACTATTTGGACCAATGGAGGAGTCACATACCAAGGAACAATCTCCCCAACCAGTTTTGCGAGAGGTGCTTTAAGCAAGGAGATCGAAAGTCGCAGCAAAAGTTGCTGAAACACGAGCTTGAGTTGGTTTTTCGGGTTTGTGTGAGACAGAGGAAGGAGATGGGTGCAGGAATAAGTGGAGGAGGGCCACCGTGGGCCCACGAGGCAGGGGGTACGCCCAGGGGGGAGGGGCGCGCCCTCCACCCTCGTGGCCAGGTGGCAGCTCCCCCGCGGTAATTTTTGCACTAAAAATCCTCAAATATTCCCGAAAAAATCATATTAAATTGGCATAGCAGAACTTTTATTTTTGGGATATTTTTATATTGCACGGATAAGTCGGGAGACAGACAGAAAAATACTATTTTACTTTATTTCTACTAAGTAACAGAAAATATAAACAGGGTATAGAAGGTTGTGCTTCTAGTTTCATCCATCTCATGCTCATCAAAAAGAATCCACTAACAAGGTTGATCAAGTCTTGTTAACAAACTCATTCCGGTAATCATGGAACCGGAGAAATTTCGAATAACACTATGTTACCTCAACGGGGATATGAAAATCCCCAACAATGAGTATATCATACTTTTTCTTGACAGTAGGGAGAGGAAATTCAAAACCTCCAAATATAATCGATGGAATTTTTCCAATAGAGTTGATACTATAAACTTGAGGTTGTTTCCTCGGCAAGTGTACCATGTGCTCATTACCATTAACATGAAAAGTGATATTGCCTTTGTTACAATCAATAACAACCCCTGCAGTATTAAGGAAAGGTCTTCCAAGAATAATAGACATACTATCATCCTCGGGAATATCAAGAATAACAAAGTCCGTTAGAATAATAACGTTTGCAACCACAACAGGCACATCCTCACAAATACCGACAGGTATAGCAGTTGATTTATCAGCCATTTGCAAAGATATTTCAGTAGGTGTCAACTTATTCAAGTCAAGTCTACGACATAAAGAGAGAGGCATAACACTAACACCGGCTCCAAGATCACATAAAGCAGTTTTAACATAATTTCTTTTAATGGAGCATGGTATAGTAGGTACTCCTGGATCTCCAAGTTTCTTTGGTATTCCACCCTTAAAAGTATAATTAGCAAGCATGGTAGAAATTTCAGCTTCCGGTATCTTTCTTTTATTTGTAACAATATCTTTCATATATTTAGCATAAGGATTTGTTTTGAGCACATCAGTTAACCGCATACGCAAAAAGATGGGTCTAATCATTTCAGCAAAGTGCTCAAAATCCTCATCATCCTTTTTCTTGGATGGTTTGGGAGGAAAAGGCATGGGTTTCTGAACCCATGGTTCTCTTTCTTTACCATGTTTCCTAGCAACGAAGTCTCTTTTATCATAATGTTGATTCTTTGATTGTGGGTTATCAAGATCAACAACAGGTTCAACTTCTACATCATTATCATTACTAGGTTGAGCATCATCATGAACATCATCATTAACATTTTTACTAGGTTCATGTTCATTACCAGATTGTGTTTCAGCATCATACATAGAGATATCATTTGGATTATCAGGTGGTTCAGCAATAGGTTCACTAGAAGTTTGCACAGCTCTATCATTTTCTTTTCTTCCTTTTAGAAGAACTAGGCATATCAATATTATTTCTCCGAGAATCTTGCTCGATTCTCTTAGGGTGGCCTTCAGGATACAAAGGTTCTGAGTCATTCTACCAGTTCTAGTAGCCACTCTAACAGATAATCATTTTTCTTACTATTCATTTCATCAAGCACTTCTTTCGAGCTTTAAGTACTTGTTCTACTTGAGTGGTAACCATAGAAGCATGCTTGCTAACAAGTTTAAGTTCACCTCTAATATCAGCCATATAATCACCCAAGCGTTTAATCATAAAGGTATTCTGTTTTAATTGTCTACCAAAATAAGGATTAAAGTCATCTTGCTTAAACATAAAGTCATCAAACTCATCCAAGCACTGACTAGCAATTTTAGTAGGAGGGACTTTAGCTTTATCATATCTGTAGAGAGAATTTACCTTTACTACCTGTGTCGGGATATCGGGAGGTTCTTCAGTAAATAAGTAATTGAGATCATATACTTCTTCAACAGGCGGTGAATTAAGACCATGTATTTCTTCAATAGGAGGTAAATTCTTAACATCCTCAGGTTTAATACCTTTTTCCTTCATAGATTACTTTGCCTCTTGCATATCTTCGGGACTGAGAAATAGAACACCTCTCTTCTTCGGAGTTGGTTTAAGAGTAGGCTCAGTAATTGGCTCAGGAGCTGGCTCGGCAGTTGGCTCAGGAGGTGCCCAATTATTTTCATTTGTCAACATATTATTCAATAGAATTTCATCTTCATCCGGTGTTCTTTCCCTGAAAAGAGAACCAACACAACTATCCGTAATCTCTGGAAGCATCGTTAGTCCATTATAAAAGATATCAAGTATTTCGTGTTTCTTAAGAGGATGATCAGCAAAGCATTAAGTAACTTGAGAAGCCTCCCCAAGCTTGTGGGAGACTCTCTACTTCAATTTGCACAAAATTATATATATCCCTCAAAGCAGCTTGTTTCTTATGAGCAGGAAATATTTAGCGAGAAGTAATAAACCATATCCCGGGACTTTGCACACAACCAGGATCAAGAGAATTAAACCATATCTTAGCATCACCCTTTAATGAGAACGGAAATATTTTGAGTAAATAAAGGTAGCGCGATCTCTCATTATTAGTAAACAGGGCAGCTATATCATCTAACTTACGAAGATGTGCCACAACAGTTTCAGATTCATAGCCATAAAAAGGATCAAATTCAACCAAAGTAATTATATCTGGATCAACAAAAAAAATCATAATAATCCTGATCAGGAACACAGATAGGTGAAGTAGCAAAAGCATGGTCGGGTCTCATCCTACCTCTAAAAGATTCTTTACTCCATTTAACTAGCAACCTATTACGTTCAAGACTATCCTGGCAAGCAAGAATAGCTTCAGTAGATTCAGCATTAAAAAGGTAACCCTCAGAACAATGAGGCCTATTTTCATCATCACTAACATCATCATGTTCAGTTTCAATAATTTCTCTTTCTCTAGACTTAGAAATTTGTTCATCTAGAAATTCACCAAGAGGCACAGAGTATCAAGCATAAAAGTAGTTTCATCATAAGTATCATGCATAGCGTAGTGGCATCATCAATAACATGCGACATATTGGAACGAATAGCGAAGCAGGTTTAGGTGTCGCTAGCTTGTTTATAATGAAGGTGAATCAAGTGCGAGCTAGATGGCAGTTCCTTACCTCCCTCGTAGTTGAGGGATAAATAGTTGTCTTAGCGTCTTTCAAGTTCTTCATAGTGTCCAGCAGATATAAATCCCAAGTGACTCAAAGAATAGAGCTATGCTCCCCGACAACGGCCTTGTAAAAAGGTCTTGATAACCCACAAGTATAGGGCATCGCAACAGTTTCCGAGGGTAGAGTATTCAACCCAAATTTAATGATTCGACACAAGGGGAGCCAAAGAATATTCTCAAGTATTAGCAGCTGAGTTGTCAATTCAAACACACCTGGAAACTTAGTATCTGCAGCAAAGTAATATGATAGTAGTGGTAACGGTAACAAAAGTAGAGATAGCAAAAGTAATGTTTTTGGTATTTTGTAGTGATGATAACAGTAGCAACAGAAAAGTAAATAAGCGTAAACTAGTATATGGAAAACTCGTAGGCACCGGATCGTTGATGGATAATTATGCGGATGTGGTTCGTCATGTAACGATCATAACATAGGGTGACATGTAACTAGCTCCAGTTCATCAATGTAATGTAGGCATGTATTCGTATATAGTCATACGTGCTTATGGAAAAGAACTTGCATGACATCTTTTGTCCTACCCTCCCGTGGCAGCGGGGTCCTATTGGAAACTAAGGGATATTAAGGCCTCATTTTAATAGAGAACCGGAACAAAGCATTAGCACATAGTGAATACATGAACTCCTCAAACTATGGTCATCACCGGGAGTGGTCCCGATTATCGTCACTTTGGGGTTGCCGGATCATAACACAAAGTAGGTGACTATAGACTTGCAAGATACGATCTAGAACACACATATATTCATGAAAACATAATAGGTTCAGATCTGAAATCATGGCACTTGGGCCCTAGTGACAAGCATTAAGCATAGCAAAGTCATAGCAACATCAATCTCAGAACATAATGGATACTAGGGATCAAACCATAACAAAACTAACTCGATTACATGATAAATCTCATCCAACCCATCACCGTCCAGCAAGCCTACGATGCAATTACTCACGCATGGCGGTGAGCATCATGAAATTGGTGATGGAGGATGGTTGATGATGACGACAGCGACGAATCCCCCTCTCCGGAGCCCCGAACGGACTCCAGATCAGCCCTCCCAAGAGAGATTAGGGCTTGGCGGTGGCTCCGTATCGTAAAACATGATGAAACTTTCTCTCTGATTTTTTCTCCCCGAAAGCCAATATATGGAGTTGGAGTTGGCGTCGGAGGGCATCCAGGGGGCCCATGAGGTAGGGGGGCGCGCCCCCACCCTCGTGGACAGGGTGTGGGCCCCCTGGTCTTCATCTATGGCGAGGATTTTTTATTATTTATTCTAAGATATTCCGTGGAGTTTCAGGTCATTCCGAGAACTTTTGTTTTCTGCACATAAAACAACATCATGGCAATTCTGCAGAAAACAGCGTCAGTCCGGGTTAGTTCCATTCAAATCATACAAGTTAGAGTCCAAAACAAGGGGAAAAGTGTTTGGAAAAGTAGATACGATGGAGACGTACCAACTCCCCCAAGCTTAAACCCTTGCTTGTCCTCAAGCAATTCAGTTGACAAACTGAAAGAGAAAAAGAAAAACTTCTACAAACTCTGTTTGCTCTTGTTGTTTTAAACATGAAAAGCCAGCATTCATGTTTCAGCAATTATTATGAACTAACCATACTCACAATAACACGTAGGTCTCACAATTACTAATATCAATAATATAATCAACTAGCGAGCCATAATAATAACACTCGGATGACAACACTTTCTCAAAATAATCATAACATGATATAACGAAATGGTATCTCGCTAGCCCTTTCTGAGACCGCAAAACATAAATGCAGAGCACCTTTAAAGATCAAGGACTGACTAAACATTGTAATTCATGGTAAAAGAGATCCAGTCAAGTCATACCCAATATAAACCAATTATAATGAATGCAAACGACAGCGTGCTCTCCAGCGGGTGCTTTTTAATAAGAAGGGTGATGACTCAACATAAAAGAAAATACATAGGCCCTTCGCAGAGGGAAGCAGGGATTTGTAGAGGTGCCAGAGCTCGATTTTGAAATAGAGATAAATTATATTTTGAGCGGCATACTTTCACTGTCAACGCAACAACTATGAGATGGTTGTATCTTCCATACTACATGCATTATAGGCAGTTCCCAAACAGAATGGTAATGGTTTGTAATAGTCCAAACAAGAGCAAAAGTGTTTGGAAAAGTAGATACGACGGAGACTTATCACACCGGGACCCCAAAACGGTGAGTAATAGTCCATGAAAGAGCCCAGTATCGGACAAACCTTGGATTATTGATGAACAACACATAAACGCACCCCGGGGTTCGACAATCATGGAAATCGATCAGGGACCCCAAATCAGTGAGTAAAAGTGCAAGAAACGGGCCAGAATCTGCCAAAACTACAAGTGTTGAGGACCGACACGTAAACGCAGCCCAGGGTTCCTTAATCGTGGAAATCACTCTGGGACCCCAAAAAGTGAGTAATAGTCCATGAAACGGGCCAGAATCGGCAAAATCTGCGAGTGTTGATGACTGACACGTAAGCGCACCTTGGGGTTCAACAACTATGGAAATCGCTTCAGGACCCCAAAACGGTGTGTAATAGGCCACGAAACGGGTCAAAATCGGCCAAAACTGCGAGTGTTGGTGACCGACACGTAAACGCACCCCAGGGATCGTTAATCGTGGAAATCACACCGGGACCCCAAAATGGTGAGTAATAGTCCATGAAAGAACCCAGGATCAGACAAACCTAGGATTATTGATGAACGACACGTAAATGCACCCCAGGGTCCGACAATCAAGGAAATCACTCAGGGACCCCAAATCAGTGAGTAATAGTCCAAGAAACGGGCCAGAATCGGCCAAAACTACAAGTGTTGATGACCGACACGTAAACGCAGGCCAGGGTTCGTTAATCCTGGAAATCACCCTGGGACCCCAAAAAGTGAGTAATAGTCCATGAAACGGGCCAGAATCGGCCAAAACTACAAGTGTTGAGGACCGACACGTAAAGCAGCCCAGGGTTCTTTAATCGTGGAAATCACTCTGGGACCACAAAAAGTGAGTAATAATCCATGAAACGGGCCAGAATCGGCAAAATCTGCGAGTGTTGATGACCGACACGTAAGCGCACCTTGGGGTTCAACAACTATGGAAATCGCTTCAGGACCCCAAAACGGTGTGTAATAGGCCACGAAACGGGTCAAAATCGGCCAAACCTGCGAGTGTTGGTGACCGACACGTAAACGCACCCCAGGGTTCGTTAATCGTGGAAATCACACCGGGACCCCAAAATGGTGAGTAATAGTCCATGAAAGAGCCCAGGATCAGACAAACCTAGGATTATTGATGAACGACACATAAACGCACCCCGTGGTCCGACAATCTTGGAAATCACTCAGGGACCCCAAATCAGTGAGTAATAGTCCAAGAAACGGGCCAGAATCGGCCAAAACTACAAGTGTTGATGACCGACACGTAAACGCAGCCCAGGGTTCGTTAATCGTGGAAATCACTCTAGGACCCCAAAACACTGAGTAATAGTCCATGAAAGAGCCCAGAATAGGAAAAACCTAGGATTATTGATGAATGACACGTAAAAGCACCCCGGGGTTTGACAATCATGGAAATCGCTCAGGGACCCCAAATCAGTGAGTAATAGTCGAAGGAACGGGCTAGAATCGGCCAAAACCACATGTGTTGATGACCGACAAGTAAACGCAGCACAGGGTTCGTTAACCGTGGAAATCACTCTTGGACCTCAAAACAGTGAGTAATAGTCCAAGAAACGGGCCAGAATCGGCCAAAAATACAATTGTTGATGACCGACACGTAAACGCAGGCCAGGGTTCGTTAATCCTGGAAATCACTGTGGGACCCCAAAACAGTGAGTAATATTCCATGAAACGGGCCAGAATCGGCCAAAACTTCAAGTGTTGATGACCGACAAGTAAACGCAGCCCTGGGTTCGTTAATCGTGGAAATCACTGTGGGACCCCAAAACAGTGAGTAATCACTTCTAGGGAAAAGCTTATACACAGACGCTTACTAGTAGCGAGGGTTAAAAACCCGCGCTACTGCTATCAACTTAGTAGTAGCGAGGTTTAAAACTATCAACTTACTGCTATCTACCGTGCCCCCGGGACATTCATAGTAGTAGTGCGGGTTTTTAACCCTTGCTACTACGAAGTTGATAGCAGAAGCGTTGGTTTTTAACCCTCGCTACTACTAAGTGGTCTCTACCGTGCCCCTGGACCATGCCATAGTAGTAGCGATGGTTATAAACTCGCGCTACTACTAAGTTTTTACCCCTCGCTACTACTAATCTATCTCAACCGTGCCCCTCGGGAAAATGTCAAAAAAATAAAAGAAAATAAGTTTCCCATGTGATATGTGGTCTAGTTGTTGGGAAAATTTGCAAATATGAATTTCGACTTTATTTGCAAAATCTCTCGAGAATTTGTAAAAATGGGCATAACTTTTGCATACTAACTCGGATGAAAAAGTTTTTTATATGAAAAATCATCTACTCAAAAAGTTACAACCAAATTCAAAATCCTCAAAAAACTTTTACAAACTCTGTTTGCTCTTGTTGTTGTAAACATGAAAAGCCAGCATTCAAGTTTCAGCAATTATTATGAACTAACCATACTCACAATAACACGTAGGTCTCACAATTACTCATATCAATAATATAATCAGCTAGCGAGCCATAATAATAAAACTCGGATGACAACACTTTCTCAAAATAATCATAACATGATATAACGAAATGGTATCTCGCTAGCCCTTTCTGAGACCGCAAAACATAAATGCAGAGCACCTTTAAAGATCAAGGACTGACTAAACATTGTAATTCATGGTAAAAGGGATCCAGTCAAGTCATACCCAATATAAACCAATTATAATGAATGCAAACGACAGCGTGCTCTCCAGCGGGTGCTTTTTAATAAGAAGGATGATGACTCAACATAAAATAAAATAGATAAGCCCTTCGCAGAGGGAAGCGGGGATTTGTAGAGGTTCCAGAGCTCGATTTTGAAATAGAGATAAATTATATTTTGAGCGGCATACTTTCACTGTCAACGCAACAACTATGAGATGGTTGTATCTTCCATACAACATGCATTATAGGCAGTTCCCGAACACAATGGTAAAGGTTTATAATAGTCCAAACAAGGGCAAAAGTGTTTGGAAAAGTAGATACGATGGAGATGTATCACACCGGGACCCCAAAACTGTGAGTAATAGTCCATGAAAGAGCCCTGTATCGGACAAACCTTGGATTATTGATGAACAACACATAAACGCACCCCGGGGTTCGACAATCATGGAAATCGCTCAGGGACCCCAAATCAGTGAGTAATAGTGCAAGAAACGGGCCAGAATCGGCCAAAACTACAAGTGTTGAGGATCGACACGTAAACGCAGCCCAGGGTTCTTTAATCATGGAAATCACTCTGGGACCCCAAAAAGTGAGTAATAGTCCATGAAACGGGCCAGAATCGGCCAAATCTGCGAGTGTTGATGACCGACACATAAGCGCACCTTGGGGTTCAACATCTATGGAAATCGCTTCGGGACCCCAAAACGGTGTGCAATAGTCCACAAAACGGGTCAGAATCGGCCAAAACTGCGAGTGTTGGTGATTGACACGTAAACGCACCCCAGGGTTCGTTAATCGTGGAAATCACACCGGGACCCCAAAACGGTGAGTAATAGTCCATGAAATAGCCCAGAATCGGAAAAACCTAGGATTATTGATGAACGACATGTAAATGCACCCCGGGGTTTGACAATCATGGAAATCGCTCAGGGGCCCCAAATCAGTGAGTAATAGTCCAAGAAACGGGCCAGAATCGGCCAAAACTACATGTGCTGATGACCGACAAGTAAACGCAGCACAGGGTTCGTGACCGTGGAAATCACTCTTGGACCCGAAAACAGTGAGTAATAGTCCAAGAAACGGGCCAGAATCGGCCAAAAATACAAGTGTTGATGACCGACACGTAAACACAGGCCAGGGTTCGTTAATCCTGGAAATCACTGTGGGACCCCAAAACAGTGAGTAATATTCCATGAAACGGGCCAGAATCAGCCAAAACTACAAGTGTTGATGACCGACACGTAAACGCAGCCCAGGGTTCGTTAATCGTGGAAATCACCGTGGAACCCCAAAACAGTGAGTAATAGTCCATGAAGCGGGTCAGAATCGACCAAGACAGTGAGTGTTGATGACTGACACGTAAATGCACCCCAGGCTTCGTTAATCGTGGAAATCACACCGGGACACCAAAACGGTGAGTAATAGTTAATGAAAGAGCCCTGTATCGGAAAAACCTTGGATTATTGATGAACAACAAATAAACGCACCCCGGGGTTCGACAATCATGGAAATCGCTCGGGGACCCCAAATCAGTGAGTAATATTGGAAGAAACGGGCCAGTATCGGCCAAAACTACAAGTGTTGAGGATCGACACAAAAACGCAGCCCAGGGTTCTTTAATCGTGGAAATCACTCTGGGACCCCAAAAAGTGAGTAATAGTCCATGAAACGGGCCAGAATCGGCCAAACCTGCGAGTGTTGATGACCGACACATAAGCGCACCTTGGGGTTCAACAACTATGGAAATCGCTTCGGGACCCCAAAACGGTGTGCAATAGTCCATGAAACGGGTCAGAATCGGCCAAAACTGTGAGTGTTGGTGACCGACACGTAAACGCTCCCCAGGGTTCGTTAATCGTGGAAATCACACTAGGACCCCAAAACGGTGAGTAATAGTCCATGAAAGAGCCCAGAATCGGAAAAACCTAGGATTATTGATCAACGACATGTAAATGCACCCCAGGGTTTGACAATCATGGAAATTGCTCAGGGACCCCAAATTAGTGAGTAATAGTCCAAGAAACGGGCAAGGGTCGGCCAAAACCACAAGTGCTGATGACCGACAAGTAAACGCAGCTCAGGGTTCGTTAACCGTGGAAATCACTCTTGGACCCAAAAACAGTGAGTAATAGTCCAAGAAACGGGCCATAATCGGCCAAAACTACAAGTGTTGATGACCAACACGTAAACGCAGGCCAGGGTTTGTTAATCCTGGAAATCACCGTGGGACCCCAAAACAGTGAGTAATAGTCCATGAAACGGGTCAGAATCGGCCAAAACTACAAGTGTTGATGACCGACACGTAAACGCAGCCCAGGGTTCGTTAATCGTGGAAATCACTGTGAGACCTCAAAACAGTGAGTAATAGTCCATGAAATGGGCCCGAATCGGCCAAAACTGTGAGTGTTGGTGATCGACACGTAAACACACCCGAGGGTTCGTTAATTGTGGAAATCACACAGGGACCCCAAAATGGTGAGTAATAGTCCATGAAAGAGCCTAGGACCGGACAAATCTAGGATTATTGATGAACGACACATAAACGCACCCCGGGGTCCGACAATCATGGAAATCGCTCAGGGACCCCAAATTAGTGAGTAATAGTCCAAGAAACGAGCCAGAATCGGCCAAAACTGCAAGTGTTGATGACTGATACGTAAACGCAGCCCAGGGTTCCTTAATCGTGGAAATCACTCTGGGACCCCAAAACAGTGAGTAATAGTCCATGAAAGAGCCCAGAATCGGACAAACCTAGGATTATTGATGAACGACACATAAACGCACCTCGGGGTTCGACAATAATGGAAATCGCTTAGCGACCCCAAATCAGTGAGTAATAGTCCAAGAAACGGGCCAGAATCAGCCAAAACTACAAGTGTTGATGACTGACACGTAAACGAGGCCCAGGGTTCGTTAATCGTGGAAATCGCCGTGGAACCCCAAAACAGTGAGTAATAGTCCATGAAACGGGTCAGAATCGGCCAAGACAGTGAGTGTTGGTGACCGACACGTAAACGCACCCCAGGGTTCGTTAATCGTGGAAATCACACCGAGACCCCAAAACGGTGAGTAATAGTCCATGAAAGAGCCCAGCATCGGACAAACCTTGGATTATTGATGAACAACACATAAACGCACCCCGGGGTTCGACAATCATTGAAATCGCTCGGGGACCCCAAATCATTGAGTAATAGTCCAAGAAACGGGCCAGAATCGGCCAAAACTACAAGTGTTGAGGACCGACACGCGAACGCAGGCCAGGGTTCGTTAATCGTGGAAATCACATCGGGACCCCAAAAAGTGAGTAATAGTCCATGAAATGGGCCAGAATCGGCCAAATATGCGAGTGTTGATGACCGACACGTAAGCGCACCTTGGGGTTCAACAACTATCGAAATCGCTTCGGGACCCCAAAACGGTGTGTAATAGTCCACGAAACGGTTTAGAATCAGCCAAAACTGCGAGTGTTCGTGACCGACACCTAAACACACCCCAGGGTTCGTTAATCGTGGAAATCACACCGGGACCCCAAAACGGCAAATAATAGTCCATGAAAGAGCCCAGAATCAGAAAAACCTAGGATTATTGATGAACGACATGTAAACGCACCCCGGCGTTTGACAATCATGGAAATCGCTCAGGGACCCCAAATCAGTGAGTAATATTCCATGAAACGGGCCAGAATTGGCCAAAACTACAAGTGTTGATGACCGACACGTAAATGCAGCCCTGGGTTCGTTAATCGTGGAAATCACTGTGGGACCCCAAAACAGTGAGTAATCACTTCTAGGGAAAAGCTTATACACAGACGCTTACTAGTAGCGAGGGTTAAAAACCCGCGCTACTGCTATCAACTTAGTAGTAGCGAGGTTTAACCCTCGCTACTACTAAGCGGTCTCTACCGTGCCCCCGGGACATGCCATAGTAGTAGCGCGGGTTTTTAACCCTTGCTACTACTAAGTTGATAGCAGAAGCGTTGGTTTTTAACCCTCGCTACTACTAAGTGGTCTCTACCGTGCCCCTGGACCATGCCATAGTAGTAGCGATGGTTATAAACCCGCGCTACTACTAAGTTTTTACCCCTCGCTACTACTAATCGATCTCAACCGTGCCCCTCGGGAAAATGTCAAAAAAAATAAAAGAAAATAAGTTTCCCATGTGATATGTGGTCTAGTTGTTGGGAAAATTTGCAAATATGAATTTCGACTTTATTTGCAAAATCTCTCGAGAATTTGTAAAAATGGGCATAACTTTTGCATACTAACTCGGATGAAAAAGTTTTTTATATGAAAAATCATCTACTCGAAAAGTTACATCCAAATTCAAAATCCTCAAAAAACTTTTACAAACTCTGTTTGCTCTTGTTGTTGTAAACATGAAAAGCCAGCATTCAAGTTTCAGCAATTATTATGAACTAACCATACTCACAATAACACGTAGGTCTCACAATTACTCATATCAATAATATAATCAGCTAGCAAGCCATAATAATAAAACTCGGATGACAACACTTTCTCAAAATAATCATAACATGATATAACAAAATGGTATCTCGCTAGCCCTTTCTGAGACCGCAAAACATAAATGCAGAGCACCTTTAAAGATCAAGGACTGACTAAACATTGTAATTCATGGTAAAAGAGATCCAGTCAAGTCATACCCAATATAAACCAATTATAATGAATGCAAACGACAGCGTGCTCTCCAGCGGGTGCTTTTTAATAAGAAGGATGATGACTCAACATAAAATAAAATAGATAGGCCCTTCGCAGAGGGAAGCGGGGATTTGTAGAGGTGCCAGAGCTCGATTTTGAAATAGAGATAAATTATATTTTGAGCGGCATACTTTCACTATCAACGCAACAACCATGAGATGGTTGTATCTTCCATACAACATGCATTATAGGCAGTTCCCAAACACAATGGTAAAGGTTTATAATAGTCCAAACAAGGGCAAAAGTGTTTGGAAAAGTAGATACGATGGAGATGTATCACACCGGGACCCCAAAACTGTGAGTAATAGTCCACGAAACGGGTCAGAATCGGCCAAAACTGCGAGTGTTCGTGACCGACACCTAAACACACCCCAGGGTTCGTTAATCGTGGAAATCACACCGGGACCCCAAAACGGTGTGTAATAGTCCACGAAACGGGTCAGAATCGGCCAAAACTACGAGTGTTCGTGAGCGACACCTAAACACACCCCAGGGTTCGTTAATCATGGAAATCACACCGGGACCCCAAAACGGCGAGTAATAGTCCATGAAAGAGCCCAGAATCGGAAAAATCTAGGATTATTGATGAACGACACGTAAACGCACCCCGGCGTTTGACAATCATGGAAATCACTCAGGGACCCCAAATCAGTGAGTGATAGTCCAAGAAACGGGCCAAAATCGGCCAAAACTACAAGTGTTGATGACTGACATGTAAACGCAACACAGGGTTTGCTAACCATGGAAATCACTGTGGGACCCCAAAACAGTGGGTAATACTCCAAGAAACGGGCCAGAGTCGGCTAAAACTACAAGTGTTGATGACCGACACGTAAACGCAACCCATGGTTTGTTAATTGTGGAAATCACCGTGGGATCCTAAAACAGTGAGTAATAGTCCATGAAACGGGCGAGAATCGGCAAAACTACAAGTGTTGATGACCGACACGTAAACGCGGCCCAGGGTTCGTTAATCGTGGAAATCTCTATGGGACCCCAAAACAGTGAGTAATAGTCCACGAAACGGGTCAGAAATGGCCAAAACTGTGAGTGTTGGTGACCGACACGTAAACACACCCCAGGGTTTGTTAATCGTGGAAATCACACCGGGACCCCAAAACAGTGAGTAATAGTCCATGAAAGAGTCCAGGATCGAACAAACCTAGGATTATTGATGAACGACACGTAAACGCAACCCGGGGTTGGACAATCATGGAAATCGCTCAGGGACCCCAAATCAGTGAGTAACAGTCCAAGAAACGGGCCAGAATCGGCCAAAACTACAAGTGTTGATGACCGACACGTAAACGCAGCCCAGGGTTCGTTAATTGTGGAAATCACTCTGGGACCCCAAAACAGTGAGTAATAGTCCATGAAAGAGCCCAGAATCGGATAAACCTACGATTATTGATGAACAACACATAAACGCACCCCGGGTTTCGACAATAATGGAAATCGCTCAGCGACCCCAAATCAATGAGTAATAGTCCAAGAAACGGGCCAGAATCGGCCAAAACTACAAGTGTTGATGATCGACCCGTAAACGCAGCCCAGGGTACGTTAATCGTGGAAATCACTGTAGGACCCCAAAACAGTGAGTAATAGTCCATCAAGCGGGTCAGAATCGGCAAAAACTGTGAGTGTTGGTGATCGACACGTAAGCACACCCCAAGGTTCGTTAATCATTGAAATCACACCGGGACCCCAAAACGGAGAGTAATAGTCAAGGAAACGGGTCAGAATCATCCAAAACTGCGATTGTTGGTGACCGACACGTAAACACACCCCAGGGTTCGTTAACCGTGGAAATCACACCGGGACCCTAAAACGGTGAGTAATAGTCCAGGAAACGGGTCAGAATCAGCCAAAACTGCGAGTGTTGGTGACCAACACGTAAACACACCCATGGTTCGTTAACCGTGGAAATCACACCGGGACCCCAAAACGGTGAGTAATAGTCCATGAAAGACCCCAGAATCGGAAAAACCTAGGATTATTGATGAACGACACGTAAACGCACCCCGGGGTTTGACAATCATGGAAATCGCTCAGGGACCCCAAATCAGTGAGTAATAGTCCAAGAAACGGGCCAGAATCGGCCAAAACTACAATTGTTGATGACCGACATGTAAACGCAGCACAGGGTTCGTTAACCGTGGAAATCACTCTCGGACCCCAAAACAGTGAGTAATAGTCCAAGAAACAGGCCAGAATCGGGCAAAACTACAAGTGTTGATGACCGACACGTAAACGCAGCCCATGGTTCATTAATTGTGGAAATCACTGTTGGACCCCAAAACAGTGAGTAATAGTCCATGAAACGGGCCAGAATCGGGCAAAACTACAAGTGTTGATGACCGACACGTAAACGCAGCCTAGGGTTCGTTAATCGTGGAAATCACCGTGGAATCCCAAAACAGTGAGTAATAGTCCATGAAGCGGGTCAGAATCGGCCAAGACAGTGAGTGTTGGAGACTGACACGTAAACGCACCCCAGGCTTCGTTAATCGTGGAAATCACACCGGGACACCAAAACGGTGAGTAATAGTTAATGAAAGAGCCCTGTATCGGACAAACCTTGGATTATTGATGAACAACAAATAAACGCACCCCGGGGTTCGACAATCATGGAAATCGCTCGGGGATCCCAAATCAGTGAGTAATATTGGAAGAAACGGGCCAGTATCGGCCAAAACTACAAGTGTTGAGGATCGACACAAAAACGCAGCCCCGGGTTCTTTAATCGTGGAAATCACTCTGGGACCCCAAAAAGTGAGTAATAGTCCATGAACGGGCCGAATCGCCAAATCTGAAAGTGTTGATGACCGACACATAAGCGCACCTTGGGGTTCAACAACTATGGAAATCGCTTCGGGACCCCAAAACGGTGTGCAATAGTCCACGAAACGGGTCAGAATCGGCCAAAACTGCGAGTGTTGGTGACCGACACGTAAACGCTCCCCAGGGTTCGTTAATCGTGGAAATCACCGTGAACCCCAAAATAGTGAGTAATAGTCCATGAAACGGGTCAGAATCGGGCAAGACAGTGAGTGTTGGTGACCGACACGTAAACGCACCCCAGGGTTCGTCAATCGTGGATATCACACTGGGACCCCAAAACGGTGAGTAATAGTCCATGAAAGAGCCCAGTATCGGACAAACCTTGGATTATTGATGAACAACACATAAACGCACCACGGGGTACGACAATCATTGAAATCGCTCGGGGACCCCAAATCATTGAGTAATAGTCCAAGAAACGGGCCAGAATCGGCCAAAACTACAAGTGTTGAGGACCGACACGTAAACGCAGGCCAGGGTTCGTTAATCGTGGAAATCACATCGGGACCCCAAAAAGTGAGTAATAGTCCATGAAATGGGCCAGAATCGGCCAAATCTGCGAGTGATGATGACCGACACGTAAGCGCACCTTGTGGTTCAACAACTATGGAAATCGCTTCGGGACCCCAAAACGGTGTGTAATAGTCCACGAAACGGGTCAAAATCTGCCAAGACAGTGAGTGTTCATGACCGACATGTAAACACACCCAGGGTTCGTTAATCGTGGAAATCACACCGGGACCCCAAAACGGTAAGTAATAGTCCATGAAAGAGCCCAGAATCGGAAAGACCTAGGATTATTGATGAACGACACGTGAACGCACCCCGGCGTTTGACAATCATGGAAATCACTCAGGGACCCCAAATCAGTGATTAATAGTCCAAGAAACGGGCCAAAATCGGCCAAAACTACAAGTGTTGATGACTGACATGTAAACGCAACACAGGGTTTGTTAACCATGGAAATCACTGTGGGACCCCAAAACAGTGAGTAATAGTCCAAGAAACGGGCCAGAGTCGGCCAAAACTGCGAGTGTTCGTGACCGACACCTAAACACACCCCAGGGTTCGTTAATCGTGGAAATCACACCGGGACCCCAAAACGGTGTGTAATAGTCCACTAAACGGGTCGAATCGCCAAAATCATGAAAGTGTTCGTGACCGACACCTAAACACACCCCAGGGTTCGTTAATCGTGGAAATCACACCGGGACCCCAAAACGGCGAGTAATAGTCCATGAAAGAGCCCAGAATCGGAAAAACCTAGGATTATTGATGAACGACACGTACACGCACCCCGGCGTTTGACAATCATGGAAATTGCTTAGGGACCCCAAATCAGTGAGTAATAGTCCAAGAAACGGGCCAAAATCGGCCAAAACTACAAGTGTTGATGACTGACATGTAAACGCAACACAGGGTTTGCTAACCATGGAAATCATTGTGGGACCCCAAAACAGTGGGTAATACTCCAAGAAACGGGCCAGAGTCGGCCAAAACTACAAGTGTTGATGACCGACACGTAAACGCAACCCATGGTTTGTTAATTGTGGAAATCACTGTGGGATCCTAAAACAGTGAGTAATAGTCCATGAAACGGGCCAGAATCGGCAAAACTACAAGTGTTGATGACCGACACGTAAACGCGGCCCAGGGTTCGTTAATCGTGGAAATCTCTATGGGACCCCAAAACAGTGAGTAATAATCCACGAAATGGGTCAGAAATGGCCAAAACTGTGAGTGTTGGTGACCGACACGTAAACACACCCCAGGGTTTGTTAATCGTGGAAAACACCGGGACCCCAAAACAGTGAGTAACAGTCCATGAAAGAGTCCAGGATCGAACAAACCTAGGATTATTGATGAACGACACGTAAACGCAACCCGGGGTTGGACAATCATGGAAATCGCACAGGGACCCCAAATCAGTGAGTAACAGTCCAAGAAACGGGCCAGAATCGGCCAAAACTACAAGTGTTGATGACCGACACGTAAACGCAGCCCAGGGTTCGTTAATCGTGGAAATCACTCTGGGACCCCAAAACAGTGAGTAATAGTCCATGAAAGAGCCCAGAATCGGATAAACCTACGATTATTGATGAACAACACATAAACGCACCCCGGGTTTTGACAACAATGGAAATCGCTCAGCGACCCCAAATCAGTGAGTAATAGTCCAAGAAACGGGCCAGAATCGGCCAAAACTACAAGTGTTGATGATCGACCCGTAAACGCAGCCCAGGGTACGTTAATCGTGGAAATTACTGTAGGACCCCAAAACAGTGAGTAATAGTCCATGAAACGGGTCAGAATCGGCCAAAACTGTGAGTGTTGGTGATCGACACGTAAGCGCACCCCAGGGTTCGTTAATCATGGAAATCACACTGGGACCCCAAAACGAAGAGTAATAGTCAAGGAAACGGGCCAGAATCAGCCAAAACTGCGAGTGTTGGTGACCGACACTTAAACACACCCCAGGGTTCGTTAACCGTGGAAATCACACCGGGACCCTAAAACGGTGAGTAATAGTCCAGGAAACGGGTCAGAATCAGCCAAAACTGCGAGTGTTGGTGACCGACACGTAAACACACCCAGGGTTCGTTAACCGTGGAAATCACACCGGGACCCCAAAACGGTGAGTAATAGTCCATGAAAGAGCCCAGAATCGGAAAAACCTAGGATTATTGATGAACGACACGTAAACGCACCCCGGGGTTTGACAATCATGGAAATCGCTTAGGGACCCCAAATCAGTGAATAATAGTCCAAGAAACGGGCCAGAATCGGCCAAAACTACAAGTGTTGATGACCGACATGTAAACGCAGCACGGGGTTCGTTAACCGTGGAAATCACTCTCGGACCCCAAAACAGTGAGTAATAGTCCAAGAAACGGGCCAGAATCGGCCAAAACTACAAGTGTTGCTGACCGACACGTAAACGCAGCCCAGGGTTCGTTAATTGTGGAAATCACTGTGGGACCCCAAAACAGTGAGTAATAGTCCATGAAACGGGCCAGAATCGGCCAAAACTACAAGTGTTGATGACCGACGCGTAAACGCAGCCCAGGGTTCGTCAATCGTGGAAATCACTGTGGGACCCCAAAACAGTGAGTAATAGTCCATGAAACGGGTCAGAATCGGCCAAAACTGTGAGTGTTGGTGACCGACACGTAAACACACCCCAGGGTTCGTTAATCGTGGAAATCACACCGGGACCCCAAAACGGTGAGTAATAGTCCATGAAAGAGCCCAGGACCGGACAAACGTAGGATTATTGATGAACGACATATAAACGCACCCTGGGGTTCGACAATCATGGAAATCGCTCAGGGACCCCAAATCAGTGAGTAATAGTCCAAGAAACGGGGCAGAATCGGCCAAAACTACAAGTGTTGATGACCGACACGTAAACGCAGCCCAGGGTTCGTTAATCGTGGAAATAACTCTGGGACCCCAAAACAGTGAGTAAGAGTCCATGAAAGAGCCCAGAATCGGACAAACTTAGGATTATTGATGAACGACACATAAACGCACCCCGGGGTTCGACAATAATGGAAATCGTTCAGCGACCCCAAAGCAGTGAGTAATAGTCCAAGAAATGGGCCAGAATCGGCCAAAACTACAAGTGTTGATGACTGACACGTAAACGCAGCCTGTGGTTCGTTAATCGTGGAAATCACCGTAGCGGTGAGTAATAGTCCATGAAGCGGGCGGAATCGGCCAAAACTACAAGTGTTGATGATGACAGCGTAAGCGCAGCCCGAGGTTAAATCAATCGTGGAAATCACTGTGGGACCCCAAAACAGTGAGTAATAGTCCATGAAGCGGGTTGAGAATCGGCCAAAGCTGTGAGTGTTGGTGACCGACACGTAAACACACCCGGGGTTCGTTAATCGTGGAAATCACACGGGACCCCAAAGCGGTGAGTAATAGTCCATGAAAGAGCCCAGGACGGACAAGCGTAGGATTATTGATGAGCGACATATCGCGCACCACAGGGTTCGACAATCATGGAAATCGCTCGGGGACCCCAAATCGGTGAGTAATAGTCAAGAAGCGGGCAGAATCGGCCAAAACTACAAGTGTTGATGACCGAAACGTAAGCGCAGCCAGGGTTAGTTAATCGTGGAAATAACTCTGGGACCCCAAAGCGGTGAGTAAGAGTCCATGAAAGAGCCCGAATCGGACAAACTTAGGATTATTGATGAGCGACACATAAGCGCACCGGGGTTCGACAATAATGGAAAATTGATGAACGACATATAAACGCACCGGGTTCGACAATCATGGAAATCGCCAGGACCCCAAATCAGTGAGTAATAGTCCAAGAACGGGCAGAATCGCCAAAACTACAAGTGTTGATGACCGACACGTAAACGCAGCCTGTGGTTCGTTAATCGTGGAAATAACTCGACCCCAAAACAGTGAGTAAGAGTCCATGAAAGAGGAATCGGACAAACTTAGGATTATTGATGAACGACACATAAACGCACCCGGGTTCGACAATAATGGAAATCGTTCAACGACCCCAAAGCGGTGAGTAATAGTCAAGAAATGGGCCAGAATCGGCCAAAACTACAAGTGTTGATGACTGACACGTAAACGCAGCCCAGGGTTCGTTAATCGTGGAAAGGAACCCCAAAATAGTGAGTAATAGCCAAGACAAGCGGTGAGTGTTGGTGACCGACACGTAAACCCACCCCAGGGTTCGTTAATCGTGGATATCACACTAGGACCCCAAAACGGTGAGTAATAGTCCATGAAAGAGCCCAGTATCGGACAAACCTTGGATTATTGATGAACAACACATAAACGCACCACGGGGTTCGGCAATCATTGAAATCGCTCGGGGACCCCAAATCATTGAGTAATAGTCCATGAAACGAGCCAGAATCGGCCAAAACTACAAGTGTTGAGGACCGACACGTAAACGCAGGCCAGGATTCGTTAATCGTGGAAATCACATCGGGACCCCAAAAAGTGAGTAATAGTCTATGAAATGGGCCAGAATCGGCCAAATCTGCGAGTGTTGATGACCGACACGTGAGCGCACCTTGTGGTTCAACAACTATGGAAATCGCTTCGGGACCCCAAAACGGTGTGTAATAGTCCAAGAAACGGGTCAGAATCGGCCAAGACAGTGAGTGTTCGTGACCGACACGTAAACACACCCCAGGGTTCATTAATCGTGGAAATCACACCGGGACCCCAAAACGGTAAGTAATAGTCCATGAAAGAGCCCAGAATCGGAAAGACCTAGGATTATTGATGAACGACATGTAAACGCACCCCGGCGTTTGACAATCATGGACATCACTCAGGGACCCCAAATCAGTGATTAATAGTCCAAGAAACGGGCCAAAATCGGCCAATACTACAAGTGTTGATGACTGACATGTAAACGCAACACAGGGTTTGTTAACCATGGAAATCACTGTGGGACCCCAAAACAGTGAGTAATAGTCCAAGAAACGGGCCAGAGTCGGCCAAAACTACAAGTGTTGATGACCGATACGTAAACGCAGCCCAGGGTTTGTTAATTGTGGAAATCACTGTGGAACCCTAAAACAGTGAGTAATAGTCCATGAAACGGGCCAGAATCGGCCAAAACTACAAGTGTTGATGACTGACACGTAAACGCGGCCCAGGGTTCGTTAATCGTGGAAATCTCTATGGGACCCCAAAACAGTGAGTAATAGTCCACGAAACGGGTCAGAAACAGCCAAAACTATGAGTGTTGGTGACCGACACGTAAACGCACCCCAGGGTTTGTTAATCGTGGAAATCACACTGGGACCCCAAAAGAGTGAGTAATAGTCCATGAAAGAGCCCAGGATCGAACAAACCTAGGATTATTGATAAACGACACATAAACGCACCCCGGGGTTCGACAATCATGGAAATCGCTCAGCGACCCCAAATCAGTGAGTAATATTCCAAGAAACGGGCCAGAATCGGCCAAAACTACAAGTGTTGATGACCGACACGTAAACGCAACCCAGGGTTCGTTAATCATGGAAATCACTCTAGGACCCCAAAACAGTGAGTAATAGTCCATGAAAGAGCCCAGGACCGGACAAACCTACGATTATTGATGAACGACACATAAACGCACCCCGGGGTTCGACAATCATGGAAATCGCTCAAGGACCCCAAATCAGTGAGTAATAGTCCAAGAAACGGGCCAGAATCGGCCAAAACTACAAGTGTTGATGATCGACCCATAAACGCAGCCCAGGGTACGTTAATCGTGGAAATCACTGTGGGACCCCAAAACAGTGAGTAATAGTCCATGAAACGGGCCAGAATCGGCCAAAACTGTGAGTGTTGGTGATCGACACGTAAACGCACCCCAGGGTTCGTTAATCGTGGAAATCACACCGGGATCCCAAAACGGTGAGTAATAGTCCATGAAAGAGCCCAGGACTGGACAAACCTAGGATTATTGATGAACGACACATAAATGCACCCCGGGGTTCGACAATCATGGAAATCGCTCAGGGACCCCAAATCAGTGAGTAATAGTCCAAGAAACGGGCCAGAATCGGCCAAAACTACAAGTGTTGATGACCAACACGTAAACGCAGCCCAAGGTTCGTTAATCGTGGAAATCACTTTGGGACCCCAAAACAGTGAGTAAGAGTCAATGAAAGAGCCCAGAATCGGAAAAACCTAGGATTATTGATGAACGTCACATAAACGCACCCCAGGGTTCGACAATAATGGAAATCGCTCAACGACCCCAAATCAGTGAGTAATAGTCCAAGAAACGGGCCAGAATCGGCCAAAACTACAAGTGTTGATGACCGACACGTAAACGCAGCCTTGGGTTCGTTAAGCGTGGAAATCACTGTGGGACCTCAAAATAGTGAGTAATAGTCCATGAAACGGGCCCGAATCGGCCAAAACTATGAGTGTTGGCGATCGACACGTAAACACACCTCAGGGTTCGTTAATCGCGGAAATCACACCGGGACCCCAAAATGGAGAGTAATAGTCCATGAAAGAGCCCAGGATCGGACAAATCTAGGATTATTGGTGAACGACACATAAAAGCACCCCGGGGTCCGACAATCATGGAAATCGCTCAGGGACCCCAAATTAGTGAGTAATAGTCCAAGAAACGGGCCAGAATCGGCCAAAACTACAAGTGTTGATGACTGACACGTAAACGCAGCCCAGGGTTCCTTAATCATGGAAATCACTCTAGGACCCCAAAACAGTGAGTAATAGTCCATGAAAGAGCCCAGAATCGGACAAACCTAGGATTATTGATGAACGACACATAAACGCACCCTGGGGTTCGACAATAATGGAAATCGCTTAGCGACCCAAATCAGTGAGTAATAGTCCAAGAAACTGGCCAGAATCGGCCAAAACTACAAGTGTTGATGACTGACACGCTAACACAGCTCAGGGTTCGTTAATCATGGAAATCACGGTGGGACCCCAAAACAGTGAGTAATAGTCAATGAAACGGGTCAGAATCCGCCAAAACTGTGAGTGTTGGTGACCGACACGTAAACACACCCCAGGGTTCGTTAATCGTGGAAATCACACCGGGACCCCAAAACGGTGAGTAATAGTCCATGAAAGAGCCTAGGACCGGACAAACCTAGGATTATTGATGAACGACACATAAACGCACCCGGGGTTCGACAATAATGGAAATCGCTCAGCGACCCCGAATCAGTGTGTAATCGTCCAAGAAACGGGCCAGAATCGGCCAAAACTACAAGTGTTGATGACTGACACGTAAACCAAGCCCAGGGTTCGTTAATCGTGGAAATCACCGTGGAACCCCAAAACAGTGAGTAATAGTCCATGAAACGGGTCAGAATCGGCCAAGACAGTGAGTGTTGGTGACCGACACGTAAACGCACCCCAGGGTTCGTTAATCGTCGAAATCACACCGGGACCCCAAAACGGTGAGTAATAGTCCATGAGAGAGCCCAGTGTTGGAAATATGCCGTAGAGGCAATAATAAATTGGTTATTATTATATTTCCTTGTTCATGATAATCGTTTATTATCCATGCTATAATTGTATTGATAGGAAAATCAGATACATGTGTGGATACATAGACAACACCATGTCCCTAGTAAGCCTCTAGTTGACTAGCTCGTTGATCAACAGATGGTTACGGTTTCCTGACCATGGACATTGGATGTCATTGATAACGGGATCACATCATTTGGAGAATGATGTGATGGACAAGACCCAATCCTAAGCCTAGCACAAAGATCGTAGTTCAGTATGCTAAAGCTTTTCTAATGTTAAGTATCTTTTCCTTAGACCATGAGATTGTGCAACTCCGGATACCGAGGAATGCTTTGGGTGTACCAAACGTCACAACGTAATCGGGTGGCTATAAAGGTGCACTACAGGTATCTCCGAAAGTGTCATTGGGTTGGCACGAATCGAGGCTGGATTTGTCACTCTGTGTAAACGGAGAGGTATCTCTGGGCCCACTCGGTAGGACATCATCATAATGTGCACAATGTGACCAAGGGGTTGATCACGGGATGATGTGTTACGGAACGAGTAAAGAGACTTGCTAGTAACGAGATTGAACAAGGTATCAAGATACCGACGATCGAATCTCGGCAAGTACAATACCGCTAGACAAAGGGAATTGTATACGGGATCGATTGAGTCCTTGACATCGTGGTTCATCCGATGAGATCATCATGGAACATGTGGGAGTCAACATGGGTATCCAGATCCGCTGTTGGTTATTGGCCGAGAGCTGTCTCGGTCATATCAGATGATTCCCAAACCCGTAGGGTCTACACTTAAGGTTCGGTGACGCTAGGGTTATAGGAATAGATATACGTGGTTACCGAATGTTGTTGAGTCCGGATGAGATCCCGGACGTCACGAGGAGTTCCGGAATGGTCCGGAGGTAAAGATTTATATATGGGAAGTCCTATTTTGGCCACCGGAAAATGTTCGGGATTTTTCGGTATTGTACCGGGAAGGTTCTAGAAGGTTCCGGAGTGGGGAACACCTGCATGGGGGGACCCACATGAACGTGGGTAGTGGGGGCAAGGCCCCACACCCCTGGTCAAGGCGCACCAAGATTCCGCCTTAGAAGGAATAAGATCATATCCCGATGGGATAGGATCAAGATCCCTAAAAAGGGGGGATAACAATCGGTGGGGAAGGAAATGATGTGATTTCTTTCTTCCCACCTTTGCCAATGCCCCAATGGACTTGGAGGGCAAGAAACCAGCCCCCTCCACCCCTATATATAGTGGGGAGGCGCATGGGAGCTTCACCCTTGCCCCTGGCGCAGCCCTCCCCCTCTCCCAAGTCCTCCTCCTCTCCCGCGGTGCTTGGCGAAGCCCTGCAGGATTGCCACGCTCCTCCATCACCACCACACCGTTGTGCTACTGCTGGATGGAGTCTTCCCCAACCTCTCCCTCTCTCCTTGCTGGATCAAGGCATGGGAGACATCACCGGGCTGTACGTGTGTTGAACGCGGAGGTGCCGTCCGTTCGGCACTAGGATCTCCGGTGATTTGGATCACGACGAGTACGACTCCTTCAACCCCGTTCTCTTGAACGCTTCCACTTAGCGATCTACAAGGGTATGTAGATGCACTCTCCTTCCCCTCGTTGCTAGTTTCTCCATAGATAGATCTTGGTGACACGTAGGAAAATTTTGAATTTCTGCTACGTTCCCCAACAGTGGCATCATGAGCTAGGTCTATTGCGTAGATTCTATGCACGAGTAGAACACAAGTTGTTGTGGGTGTTGATTTTGTTCAATATGCTTACCGTTACTAGTCCAATCTTGTTTCGACGGTATTGTGGGATGAAGCGGCCCGGACCGACCTTACACGTACACCTACGTGAGACAGGTTCCACCGATCGACATGCACTTGGTGCATAAGGTGGCTAGCGGTGCCGATCTCCCACTTTAGTCGGAACGGATTCGATGAAAAGGGTCCTTATGAAGGGTAAATAGCAATTGGCATATCACGTTGTGGTTTTATGAGGTAAGAAACGTTCTTGCTAGAAACCCATAGCGCCACGTAAAACATGCAAACAACAATTAGAGGACGTCTAACTTGTTTTTATGGGTATGCTATGTGATGTGATATGGCCAAGAAGAATGTGATGAATGATATGTGATGTATGAGATTGATCATGTTCTTGTAATAGGAATCACGACTTGCATGTCGATGAGTATGACAATCGGCAGGAGCCATAGGAGTTGTCTTTATTTATTGTATGACCTGCGTGTCATTGAACAACGCCATGTAATTACTTTACTTTATTGCTAACCAGTAGCCATAGTAGTAGAAGTAATAAGTTGGCGAGACAACTTCATGGAGACACGATGATGGAGATCATGATGATGGAGATCATGGTGTCATGCCGGTGATGATGATGATCGTGGACCCCCGAAGATGGAGATCAAAAGGAGCAATATGATATTGGCCATATCATGTCACTATTTGATTGCATGTGATGTTTGTCATGTTTATACATCTTATTTGCTTAGTACGACGGTAGTAAATAAGATGATCCCTCATTAAAATTTCGAGAAAGTGTTCCCCTAAGCGTACCTTTATTGCGAAAGTTCGTCGTTTCAAGCACCACGTGATGATCGGGTGTGATGGATTCTTACGTTCACATACAACGGTGTAAGACAGATTTACACACGCGAAACACTTAGGGTTAACTTGACGAGCCTGGCATGTACGGACATGGCCTCGGAACACGAGACCGAAAGGTCGAGCATGAGTCGTATAGTAGATACGATCAACATGAAGATGTTCACCGATGATGACTAGTCCGTCTCACGTGATGATCGGACACGGCCTAGTTGACTCGGATCATGTAATCACTTAGCTGACTAGAGGATGTCATTCGAGTGGGAGTTCATGAGATGAACTTAATTATCCTGAACATAGTCAAAAGATCTTTGCAAATTATGTCGTAAGCTCGCGCTTTAGTTCCACTGTTTAGATATGTTCCTAGAGAAAATATAGTTGAAAGTTGACGAGAGCGATTATGCGGACGAAAAAAAAGCTTATGTCCTTAATGCACCGCTCAAGTGTGCTGAACCCCAAACGTCGTCGTGGATGTTGCGAACATCGGACATACACGCTTTGATAACTACATGATAGTTCGTTAAACGGTTTAGAGTTGAGGCACCAAAGACGTTTTTGAAACGTCGCGGAACATATGAGATGTTTGAGGGCTGAAATTGGGATTTCAGGCTCGTGCCCACGCCAAGAGGTATAAGACCTCCGACGATTTTCTTAGCCTGCAAACTAAGGGAGAAAAGCTCAATCGTTGAGCTTGTGCTCGATTATCGAGTGCAACAATCACTTGAATCAAGTGGGAGTTGATCTTCCAGAGATAGTGATGTTTCTCCAAAGTCATTGCCACCAAGCTGCTAGAGCTTCGTGATGAACTATAACAAATCAGGGATAAATATGATGATCCTTGAGATATTCGCGATGTTTGACACCGCGAAAGTAGGAATCAAGAAGGAGCATCAATTGTTGATGGTTGGAGAAACCACTAGTTTCAAGAAGGGCAAGGGCAAGAAGGGATACTTCATGAAACAGCAAATCAGCTGCTGCTCTAATGAAGAAACCCAAGGTTGAACCCAAACCCGAGACTAAGTGCTTCTGTAATAAGGGGAACAACCACTAGAGCAGAATTACCCTAGATACTTGGTAGATGAGAAGGCTGGCAAGGTCGATAGAAGTATATTGGATATACATTATGTTAATGTGTACTTTACTAGTACTCCTAGAAGCACCAGGGTATTAGATACCGGTTCGGTTACTAAGTGTTAGTAACTCGAAATAAAAGCTACGGAATAAACAGAGACTAGCTAAAGGTGAGCTGACGATATGTGTTGGAAGTGTTTCCAAGGTTGATGTGATCAAGCATCGCACGCTCCCTCTACCATCGAGATTGGTGTTAAACCTAAATAATTGTTATTTGGTGTTTATTTGAGCATAGACATGATTGGATTATGTCTATACAATACTGGTTATTCATTTAAGGAGAATAATGGTTACTCTGTTTATTTGAATGATACCTTCAATGGTCTTGCACCTAAAGGAATGGTTTATTGAATGTCGATCATGGTAATACACATTTTCTTGCCAAAAGATATAAGATAGTAATGATGGTACCACTTACTTGTGGCACTGCCATGTAAGTCATATTGGTATAAAACGCATGAAGAAGCTCCATGTTGATGGATCTTCGGACTCACTCGTTTTTTGAAAAGTTTGAGACATGCGAACCATGTCTATTGGTGTATACGCATGAAGAAACTCCATGCATATGGATCATTTGGGCTCACTTGATTTTGAATCACTTGAAATATGCAAATCATACCACATGGGCAAGATGGTGAAAAGCCTCGTTTCAAAGAAGATGGAACAAGATAGCAACTTGTTGGAAATAACACATTTTGATGTGTGCAGTCCAATGAGTGCTGAGGCATGCAGTTAATATCGTTATGTTCTTACTTCACAGATGATTCGAGTAGATGTTGAGTATATTTACTTGATGAAACACAAGTCTGAGTTGTTGAATGGTTCAAGTAATTTCAGAGTGAAGTTGAAGATCATTGTGACAAGAGGATAAAATGTATATGATATGATCATAGAGATGAGTATCTGTGTTACGAGCTTTGGCACGCAACTAAGACATTGTGGAAATTGTTTCACAATTAATACCGCCTGGAACACCATAGTGTGATGGTGTCTCCGAACATCACAGTTGCACCCTATTGGATATGGTGCGTACCATGATGTCTCTTATCAAATTACCACTATCGTTCATGGGTTAGGCATTAGAGACAACCGCACTCACTTTAATAGGGCACCACGTAATTCCGTTGAGATGACACCGCGAGAACTATGGTTTAGAGAAATCTAAGCTGTCGTTTCTTGAAAGTTTGGGGCTGCGACGCTTATGCGAAAAAGTTTCATCGTGATAAGCTCGAACCCAAAACGGATAAATGCACCTTCATAGGATACCCAAAATGGTTGGGTATACCTCCTAATTCAGATCCGGAAGCAAAAGTGATTGTTTCTAGAAACGGGTCCTTTCTCGAGGAAAAGTTTCTCTCGAAAGAATTAAGTGGGAGGATGGTGGAGACTTGATGAGGTTATTGAACCGTCACTTCAACAAGTGTGTAGCAGGGCACAGGAAGTTGTTCCTGTGGCGCCTACACCAATTGAAGTAGAAGCTTATGATAGTGATCATGAAGTTTTGGATCAAGTCACTACCGGACCTCGTAGGTCGACAAGGACACGTACTACTTCAGAGTGGTACGCAATCCTGTTTTAGAGGTCATGTTGCTAGACAACAATGAACCTAAGAGCTATGGAGAAGCGATGGTGGGCCCGGATTTCGATGAATGGCTCGAGGCCATAACATCCGAGAGAGGATCCATGACTTTGGAAGAAATACTTGATGGTCGTAAGGACGTTGGGTAAAGATGGATTTTAAAAGGAAGACAGACAATGATGGTAAGTATCACCATTAAGAAAGCTCGACTCGTCGTTAAAGATGTTTTCTGACAAGTTCAAGGAGTTGACTACGGTGAGGCTTTCTCACCGTAGCTATGCTAAGAGTCTGTTGGAATTGGATTAGCGATTCTGCATTATTTATGAAATCTTGCATATAGGATGTCAAAACATTGTTTCCTTGACAGTTTTCTTGAGGAAAGGTTGTATGTGATACAACCGAAGGTTTTGACAATCTGAAGACGCTAACAAGTATGCAAAGCTCCAGCAATCCTTCTAAGGACTGGAGTAAGCATCTCGGAGTTGGAATGTACGCTTTGATGAGATGATCAAAGATTTTGGTTCTATACAAAGTTTATGAGAAACTTGTATTTCCAAAGAAGTGAGTGGGAGCACTATAGAATTTCGATAAGTATATGTGAATGACATATTGTTGATCGGAAATGATGTAGAATTCTGGAAAGCATATAGGGTTATTTGAAAAGTGTTTTTCAATAGAAAACCTGAATTAAGCTGCTTGAACATTGAGCATCAAGATCTATGAGGATAGATAAAAACGCTAAATGGTACTTTCAAATGAGCACATACCTTGACATGATCTTGAAGGTGTTCAAGATGGATCACCAAAGAAGGAGTTCTTTCTGAGTTGTAAGGTATGAAGTTAAGAGTTAAAGCTCGACCACGGCAGAAGAGAGAGAAAGGACGAAGGTCGTCCCCTATGCTTTAGACATAGGCTCTGTAGTATGCTATGTTGTGTACCGCACTGGAAGTGTGCCTTGCCATGAGTCTGGCAAGGGGGTACAAGAGTGATCCAGGAATGGATCATTGGACAGCGGTCAAAATTGTCCTTGGAGTAAATAAGGACATGTTTCTCGATTATGGAGGTGATAAAGAGTTCGGCGTAAAGGGTTACGTCGATGCAAGCTTTAACACCTATCCGAGTGACTCTGAGTAGCAAACCGGATACGTATAGTGGAGCAACCATTTGGAATAGCTCCAAGTGGAGCGTGGAAGCAGCATTTACAATATGACATAGAGATTTGCGAAGTACATACAGATCTGAATGTTGCGAGACCGCTGACTAAAACCTCTCTCACAAGCAAAACATGATCAAACCCCAGAACTCATTGAGTCTTAATCACATGATGATGTGAACTAGTTTAGTGACACTAGTAAACTCTTGGATGTTGGTCACATGGAGATGTGACCTATGAGTGTTGATCACATAGCGATGTGAACTAGATTATTGACTCTAGTGCAAGTGGGAGACTGTTGGAAATATGCCCTAGAGGCAATAATAAATTGGTTATTATTATATTTCCTTGTTCATGATAATCGTTTATTATCCATGCTATAATTGTATTGATAGGAAAATCAGATACATGTGTGGATACATGGACAACACCATGTCCCTAGTAAGCCTCTAGTTGACTAGCTCGTTGATCAACAGATGGTTACAGTTTCCTGACCATGGACATTGGATGTCATTGATAACGGGATCACATCATTTGGAGAATGATGTGATGGACAAGACCCAATCCTAAGCCTAGCACAAAGATCGTGTAGTTCGTATGCTAAAGCTTTTCTAATGTCAAGTATCTTTTCCTTAGACCATGAGATTGTGCAACTCCCGGATACCGTAGGAATGCTTTGGGTGTACCAAACGTCACAACGAATCGGGTGGCTATAAAGGTGCACTACAGGTATCTCCGAAAGTGTCTATTGGGTTGGCACGAATCGAGACTGGGATTTGTCACTCTGTGTAAACGGAGAGGTATCTCTGGGCCCACTCGGTAGGACATCATCATAATGTGCACAATGTGACCAAGGGGTTGATCACGGGATGATGTGTTACGGAACGAGTAAAGAGACTTGCCAGTAACGAGATTGAACAAGGTATCAGCATACCGACGACCGAATCTCGGGCAAGTACAATACCGCTAGACAAAGGGAATTGTATACGGGATCGATTGAGTCCTTGACATCGTGGTTCATCCGATGAGATCATCATGGAACATGTGGGAGTCAACATGGGTATCCAGATCCCGCTGTTGGTTATTGGCCAGAGAGCTGTCTCGGTCATGTCTGCATGATTCCCGAACCCGTAGGGTCTACACACTTAAGGTTCGGTGACGCTAGGGTTATAGGGAATAGATATACGTGGTTAACGAATGTTGTTCGGAGTCCCGGATGAGATCCCGGACGTCACGAGGAGTTCCGGAATGGTCCGGAGGTAAAGATTTATATATGGGAAGTCCTATTTTGGCCACCGGAAAATGTTCGGGATTTTTCGGTATTGTACCGGAAAGTTCTAGAAGGTTCCGGAGTGG
Organism: Aegilops longissima; assembly: GCA_021605205.1. Taxonomy (NCBI): domain Eukaryota; kingdom Viridiplantae; phylum Streptophyta; class Magnoliopsida; order Poales; family Poaceae; genus Aegilops; species Aegilops longissima. The sequence goes on from CM038679.1 coordinate 681,415,909, forward strand.
GGCACACCTGCATGGGGGACCCACATGAACGTGGTAGTGGGGGCAAGGCCCCACACCCCTGGTCAAGGCGCACCAAGATTCCCCCTTAGAAGTAATAAGATCATATCCCGATGGGATAGGATCAAGATCCCTAAAAAGGGGGGATAACAATCGGTGGGGAAGGAAATGATGTGATTTCTTTCCTCCCACCTTGCTAACGCCCAATGGACTTGGAGGGCAAGAAACCAGCCCCTCCACCCCTATATATAGTGGGAGGCGCATGGGAGCTTCACCCTTGCCCTGGCGCAGCCCTCCCCTCTCCCAAGTCCTCCTCCTCTCCGCGGTGCTTGGCGAAGCCCTGCAGATTGCCACGCTCCTCCATCACCACCACACCGTCGTGCTGCTGCTGGATGGAGTCTTCCCAACCTCTCCTCTCTCCTTGCTGGATCAAGGCATGGGAGACGCCACCGGCTGTACGTGTGTTGAACGCGGAGGTGCCGTCCGTTCGGCACTAGGATCTCCGGTGATTTGGATCACGACGAGTACGACTCCTTCAACCCCGTTCTCTTGAACGCTTCCGCTTAGCGATCTACAAGGGTATGTAGATGCACTCTCCTTCCCCTCATTGCTAGTTTCTCCATAGATATATCTTGGTGACACGTAGGAAAGTTTTGAATTTCTGCTACGTTCCCAAACACCCAGTATCGGACAAACCTTGGATTATTGATGAACAACACATAAACGCACCCGGGGTTCGACAATCATTGAAATTGCTTGGGGACCCCAAATCATTGAGTAATAGTCCAAGAAACGGGCCAGAATCGGCCAAAACTACAAGTGTTGAGGACCGACACGTAAACGCAGGCCAGGGTTCGTTAATCATGGAAATCACATCGGGACCCCAAAAAGTGAATAAGAGTCCATGAAATGGGCCAGAATCGGCCAAATCTGCGAGTGTTGATGACCGACACGTAAGCGCACATTGGGGTTCAACAACTATGGAAATCGCTTTGGGACCCCAAAACGGTGTGTAATAGTCCACGAAACGGGTTAGAATCGGCCAAAACTGCGAGTGTTCGTGGCCGACACGTAAACACACCCGAGGGTTCGTTAATCGTGGAAATCACACCGGGACCCCAAAATGGTGAGTGATAGTCCATGAAAGAGCCCAGAATCGGAAAAACCTAGGATTATTGATGAACGACACGTAAACGCACCCCGGCGTTTGACAATCATGGAAGTCGCTCAGGGACCCCAAATCTGTGAGTAGTAGTCCACGAAACGGGCCAAAATAGGCCAAAACTACAAGTGTTGATGACTGACATGTAAACGCAACACATGGTTTGTTAACCATGGAAATCACCGTGGGACCCCAAAACAGTGAGTAATAGTCCAAGAAACGGGCCAGAGTCGGCCAAAACTACAAGTGTTGATTACCGACACGTAAACACAGCCCAGGGTTTGTTAATTGTGGAAATCACTGTGGGACCCTAAAACAGTGAGTAATAATCCATGAAACGGGACAGAATCGGCCAAAACTACAAGTGTTGATGACCGACACGTAAACGCGGCCCAGGGTTCGTTAATCGTGGAAATCTCTATGGGACCCCAAAACAGTGAGTAATAGTCCACGAAACGGGTCAGAAACAGCCAAAACTGTGAGTGTTGGTGACCGACACGTAAACGCACCCCAGGGTTTGTTAATCATGGAAATCACACTGGGACCCCAAAACAGTGAGTAATAGTCCATGAAAGAGCCCAGGATCGAACAAACCTAGGATTATTGATGAACGACACGTAAACGCAACCCGGGGTTGGACAATCATGGAAATCGCTCAGGGACCCCAAATCAGTGAGTAATAGTCCAAGAAACGGGACAGAATCGGCCAAAACTACAAGTGTTGATGACCGACACGTAAACGCACCCCAGGGTTCGTTAATCGTGGAAATCACTCTGGGACCCCAAAACAGTGAGTAATAGTCCATGAAAGAGCCCAGAATCGGACAAACCTACGATTATTGATGAACGACACATAAACGCACCCCGGGGTTCGACAATAATGGAAATCGCTCAGCGACCCCAAATCAGTGAGTAATAGTCCAAGAAACGGGCCAGAATCGGCCAAAACTACAAGTGTTGAATATCGACCCGTAAACGCAGCCCAGAGTTCGTTAATCGTGGAAATCACTGTGGAACCCCAAAACAGTGAGTAATAGTCCATGAAACGGGAAAGAATCGGCCAAAACTGTGAGTGTTGGTGATCAACACGTAAACGCACCCTAGGGTTCGTTAATCGTGGAAATCACACCGGGACCCCAAAACGGTGAGTAATAGTCCATGAAACGGGCCAGAATCGGCCAAATCTGCGAGTGTTGATGACCGACACGTAAGCGCACCATGGGGTTCAACAACTATGGAAATCGCTCCGGGACCCCAAAATGGTGAGTAATAGTCCAGGAAACGGGTCAGAATCAACCAAAACTGCGAGTGTTGGTGACCGACACGTAAACACACCCCAGGGTTCGTTAACCGTGGAAATCACACCGGGACCCCAAAACGGTGAGTAATAGTCCATGAAAGAGCCTAGAATCGGAAAAAACCTAGGATTATTGATGAACGACACGAAAACGAACCCCGGGGTTTGACAATCATGGAAATCGCTCAGGGACCCCAAATCAGTGAGTAATAGTCCAAGAAACGGGCCAGAATCGGCCAAAACTACAGGTGTTGATGACCGGCATGTAAACGCAGCACATGGTTTGTTAACCATGGAAATCACTCTGGGATCTCGAAACAGTGAGTAATAATCCAAGAAACGGGTCAGAATCGGCCAAAACTACAAGTGTTGATGACCGACACGTAAACGCAACCCAGGGTTCGTTAATTGTGGAAATCACTATGGGACCCAAAATAGTGAGTAATAGTCCATGAAACGGGCTAGAATCGGCCTAAACTACAAGTGTTGATGACCGACACGTAAACGCAGCCCAGGGTTCGTTAATCGTGGAAATCACTGTGGGACCCCAAAACAGTGAGTAATAGTCCATGAAACGGGTCAGAATCGGCAAAAACTGTGAGTGTTGGTGACCGACACGTAAGCGCCCACCAGGGTTCGTTAATCGTGGAAATCACACCGGGACCCCAAAACGGTGAGTAATAGTCCATGAAACGGGTCAGAATCGGCAAAAACTGTGAGTGTTGGTGACCGACACGTAAACGCCCACCAGGGTTCGTTAATCGTGGAAATCACACCGGGACCCCAAAACGGTGAGTAATAGTCCATGAAAGAGCCCAGGACCGGACAAACCTAGGATTATTGATGAACGACACATAAACGCACCCCGGGGTTCGACAATCATGGAAATCGCTAAGGGACCCCAAATCAATGAGTAATATTCCAAGAAACGGGCCAGAATCGGCCAAAACTACAAGTGTTGATGACCGACACGTAAACGCAGCCCAGGATTCGTTAATCGTGGAAATCACTCTGGGACCCGAAAACAGTGAGTAAGAGTCAATGAAAGAGCCCAGAATCGGACAAACCTAGGATTATTGATGAACGACACATAAACGCACCCCGGGGTTCGACAATAATGGAAATCGCTCAGCGACCCCAAATCAGTGAGTAATAGTCGAAGAAACGGGCCAGAATCGGCCAAAACTACAAGTATTGATGACCGACACGTAAACGCACCCCAGGGTTCGTTAATCGTGGCAATCACACTGGGACCCCAAAACGGTGAGTAATAGTCCATGAAAGAGCCCAGTATCGGACAAACCTTGGATTATTGATGAACAACATATAAACGCACCCCGGGGTTCGACAATCATGGAAATCGCTCAGGGACCCCAAATCAGTGAGTAATAGTCCAAGAAACGGGCGAGCATCGGGTAGGGGGTATATCGACTCCCCCCCCCCCCGTCATGTCGAAGTTATTGGGGAGGTGGTATATCGACAACGACATTCCCGATAAAAAATAAGAAGAGGAAGAAGAAGAAAAAAAGAGGATCGATAAGAAGAAAGGAATAAAGGAGAAGATCGAAGAAAAAAAGAAGAAAAAAAGAGGAGAAGAAGAAAGGAATAGAGGTGAAGAAGAAAAAAATAGAAATTACTCTATTTTTTCTTCTTCTCTTCTATTCCTTTCTTCTTCTCCTCTTTTTTTATTTTGTTTCTCTTCTTATTTATTTCTCCTCTTCTTCTCCTTTCTTCTTCTCCTTCTTCCTCTTCTTATTTTCTTTTTCCACTCCTTCTTTTTCTTCTTCTTTCTCTTTTCTTCCTTTTCCTTATTTTACTTTTTCCACTACACTAACTTATGCACTAACCTAAAATCGATATCTACTAATTAACAACCTAAATAAAAAAATTAATACATATATGAAAAAATATCATATGAAAAAAAACATCATATGCACAAAAAACATCATATGAACCCCCACCCCCCCCACTAGTAGAAAAAGGACCTATTGTCCCGGTTCGTGAGGGCCATTTGTCCCGGTTCGTGAGGGCCATTTGTCCCAGTTCGGGGGCGGCAACTGCGAGATGAGAGTGGAAAATTCCTAAGTGTGAATTTATATAGCGAGGACTTTAGTCCCGGTTGGTGCCACGAACCAGGACTAAAGGTGCATTAGTCCCGGTTGGTGCCACCAACCGGGACCAAAGGTCTTTTTTCAGCAGCCCAAACGGCGGAAGCGAGAGGCCTTTGGTCGGTTGGTGGCACCAACCGGGACTAAAGAGGCGTTAGTACGGTTCGTGGCACCAACCGGTACCAATGCACCCCATTTAGTCCCGGTTGGTGCCACCAATCGGGACCAAAGACCCCTGTGCTGCCCGCATCGCGGCCAAAGTTTATTCCACCTCGCTAGTTGAGAGGGGCGCGCAGTGGTTTATAAGCCCCACTGCCGCACCCCTCTCGAGCTCCTCTCCATTCTAGGCTTACAGGCCTAATTGTAACTGCTATGCCTGATGGGCCTTCTGGGCCTTCTTGCGGGCTTGAATCCTGGCCCATGGATGGGTTTCTAGTCGTATTCAGGTCGTGGTGGCCCAGTTGGTGGCAAATTTTTTATTTTTTCCCAGTTTTTTTGTTTTCTTTTTTTATTTATTTTGTTTTGTTTCTGTTTACAACAAAATACTTATTTATTTTATTTTATTTTGTTTATAATTACTTATTAATTTTATTTATGATAATTCTTTTTGCTATTAAAGTTTCTAACAAAAAAGTTCTTTATGAAAATTCTTTTTCCTTTTAATGATTTTGAACAGAAAATACTTTGATAATTTTAGTTGCATCAATTTTATATAATTTTAGTTTTAATAATACTAGAGGTTGCTTATAATGTTTTGAACAGAAAATACTTTGATAATTTTAGTTTCATAAATTTTAATTATGTTATTAAAGTTTTTTTTGTTTCTACTTATCTATTTTATTAAAGTTTATATTATTTTGTTCCAAATTACTTATTTTTTTATTTTTTTTGTTTCTGACTTTATTTGTTATTTTTCATGCATTTACTGATTATTTTGAGCTATAAGACCATGAAATTGAAAATCATTTGAAATGAACTCTGAAAAGGTTCCAAGTTGGCATATGGTATCATCATTTCACCCACACAGCATGTGCGAGAAAGTAGAGAGGCTTACGGCAAAAACTGGATGCACTTTGTGTACAAAACGGACAATCTCTTTCGAAGTATGAGGGTTTCATACGGAAACTCGTCTGTTACAAAGGGATTTCATTTTTTTGAACTTATTTGAACCCCCTTGTTTTTCTGTGTTCAAAATGCACCATTCAAAGCCACAGCATCAATTTACAACCCTTTCTGACTACATTTGTTATTTTTCATGCATTTACTGATTATTTTGAGATATAAGACCATGAAATTGAAAAGCATTTGAAATGAACTCTGAAAATGTTCCGATTTGGCATGGTATCATCATTTCACCCACATAGCATGTGCGAGAAAGTAGAGAGGGTTACGGCAAAAACTGGATGCACTTCGTGTACAAAACGGACAATCTCTTTGGAAGTACGAGGGTTTCATACGGAAACTCGTCTGTTACAAAGGGATTTCATTTTTTTTGAAATTATTTGAACTCCCTTGTTTTTCTGTGTTCAAAATGCACCATTCAAATCCACATCATCAATTTACAACCCTTTCTGACTTCATTTGTTATTTTTTATGCATTTACTGATTATTTTCAGCTATAAGACCATGAAATTGAAAAGCATTTGAAATGAACTCTGAAAAGGTTCCAAGTTGGCATGGTATCATCATTTCACCCACATAGCATGCTCGAGAAAGTAGAGAGGGTTATGGCAAAAACTGGATGCACTTCGTGTACAAAACGGACAATCTCTTTCGAAGTATCAGGGTTTCATACGTAAACTCGTCTGTTACAAAGGGATTTCATTCTTTTTGAACTTATTTGAACTCCCTTGTTTTTCTGTGTTCAAAATGCACCATTCAAAGCCACATCATCAATTTACAACCCTTTCGACTTCATTTGTTATTTTTATGCATTTCTTGATTATTTTCAGCTATAAGACCATGAAATTGAAAAGCATTTGAAATGAACTCGAAAAGGTTCTAAGTTGGCATGGTATCATCATTTCACCCACATAGCATGTGCGAGAAAGTAGAGAGGGTTACGGCAAAACTGGATGCACTTGTACAAAACGGACAATCTCTTTCAAGTATCGGGGTTTCATATGGAAACTAAATGCATTACAAAGAGATTTCATTTTTTGAACTTATTTGAACTCCCTTGTTTTCTCTGTTCAAAATGCACCATTCAAAGCCACATCATCAATTTACAACCCTTTCGACTACATTTGTTATTTTTATGCATTTCTTGATTATTTTGAGCTATAAGACCATGAAGTTGAAAAATATTTGAAATGAACTCTGAAACCAAAGTACATACATAGTTCTCCAGAGCATTAAAACCAAAGTACATACATAGTTCTCATTGAACAACATATAGCTCTCCAGAGCATCTAATTAAACCATACATTGAAATTATGTAAAACATTTCAATGCAAAAACAAATGCGATTATAACCGCAACCAAGGTAACAACTGATCCAACTGCATAATGATACCAAGCCTCGGTATGAATGGCATATTTTCTAATCTTTTTAATCTTCAACCGCATTTCATCCATCTTGATCTTGTGATCATCAACGACATCCGCAACATGCAACTCCAATATCATCTTCTCCTCCTCAATTTTTCTTATTTTTTCCTTCAAGTAATTGTTTTCTTCTTCAACTAAATTTAACCTCTCGACAATAGGGTCGGTTGGAATTTCCCGTTCAACAACATCCTAGATAAATAAATTCTATGTCACATTGGTCGGCATAATTGTCATAAACAATAAATGAACCAAATAGTTATGAAAAGATAATACATACCACATCTGAATCATAGACAAGACGAGGGCCGACGGGGGCGGATACCAAAACCATCGCACTATATAATAACAAGGAATAATAAAAGTAAGAAAATTAGACAAGTATCTATCTGAAGTCAGAATTTTTTTCTTTCAGAAAGAAGATAAGAACAAGAGGCTCACCATGGTGGTGCCAGTGACGAGATCGGTGCGGGCGATCGACGACGGTGAAGACGGGGCGGGGACGGGGCGTGACGGACCGCTAAATCTAGACAAATCTCGTTGAAAATGGAGCTCACAGGTCGAGTTTCGAGAGGAGAAAGCTTAACTAGTGTGGCTCGGGCATTTCATCGAACACCTCATGTGCATAGGAGGTGAACTAGAGCACCCAAATGCCCTCCCCTCGCCGGCTTGACAAAACAGAGCACTCTGGAGTGCTCTGCCGCGGCGGTGGGTACATATAGGCAAGTTATTTGTCCCGGTTCGTGGCATGAACCGGGACAAAAGCCACCCATTCTGTCCCGGTTTAAGCCACGAACCGGGACCAATGGTTGTGGGCCAGGAGCAAGGACCATTGGTCCCGGTTCGTGGCTTGAACCGGGACAAATGGTTCCACACGAACCGGGACCAATGCCCACGAGGCCCCGGCCGGCCCCCTGGGCTCACGAACCGGGTCTAATACCCCCCATGGATCTCGGTTCTTGAAGAACCGGGACTAATGGGCTGGCCAGGCCCGAACGTTAGCCCTGTTTTCTACTAGTGCCCCCTCATGTCGAAGTTATCGGGGAGGGGGTATATCGACCCCCCCTCATGTCGAAGTTACCGAGGGGTATATCGACACCGACATACCCCGCCCCCCTTCTCTTCCTTCTTCCTTCTTTCCTAAATATATAAAACTTTTTAAAAAAATGAAACTAACCTAAAATGCACTAAATCAGACAACATACATAGATAAAACTTTTCTAAAAATCTGTCTTTTGCATACATGAACATATATACACAGAGAACATACATACATATATACATTTTTATAAAATGAAAAAAATCATCATATATATGAACAAAAAATTTAAAAAAGGACATATAATCAGATATATACACACATACATATACTCACACATATACATATAATCTGGAAAAAACTGAAAAAAAGGACATATAAGCAGCAGGGAGGAAGGGGGCAGCGCCGGCCTGACCAAGGAGAGGTGCGGCGTGGTTGGGGCAGGAGCGACGACGGCGTGGTCGGGGCGGGCCGACGGCGGCATGGTCGGGCAGGGGCGGCGCATCGACGGCAACGGGCGACGTGGGGCGGCGGCGGCGTCGGGCGGCCCGGGAGGTGACGTCTGCATCGGGCGTGAGGACGACGAGGCGGGGACGGCGGCGACGACAAGCGGCGAGCGGCGGCGCGGGCGCGGCGGCGAAGGCGGCGGGGCAGCTGGGCGGCGGCGTGGTGTTGGCGCCGTCGGGGGGAAACTGTGATGAGAACTAAAAATTTTCACAAGTCCTGTTTATATACCCACGGCATTGGTACCGGTTCTTGGCACCAACCAGAACCAAAGTCCCCTTTAGTCCTAGTTGATGCCACCAACCGGGACCAAAGCCCTATTTTCAGCAGCCCAAACGGCGGGAAGCAGGGGCCTTTGGTCCCGGTTGGTGGCACCAACCGGGACCAAAGGCCCTGTGCTGCCCGCATCGCGGCCAAAGTTTAGTCCCACCTCGCTAGTTGAAGAGGGGCCACACCTGTTTATAAGCGCTGCTCTACCCACCCAATTGAACTCCTCACTATTGCAGGCCTACTGGCCTAAACTTGTCTCTCTGCCTATGGGCCTGCTGGGCCTTCTGCGGGCTAGAATCCTAGCCCAATAGGGTATCTAGTCGTATTCAGGCCATGGTGGCCCAGTAGGTGGCATTTTTTTAATCTTTTTCCAGTTTTTATTTTATTTTCTGCATTATTTATTTTCTTTTGTTTTTTGCTTTATCTTTTTAATTTTTTTTGCTTTTAGGTCACAAAAATTAAAAACTTTCTGTTAGTGCCATTTGTTTTCCAATTTGAATAGTTTAAATTTGATTTTTTTAAAAATTTGTGTGAACCACTAGTTTTTGAATAAATTTACTATAAAAATAGATTATTGACTGATTCTTTTTCCTGCTATTTAATATTACTGTGTTTTATCATTATATTCAAAAACATATTTTGTTATTTTAGTTTGTAACAAAAATTCTTTATGATAATTCTTTTTGCTATTAAAGTTTCTAACAAAAAATTCTCTATGAAAAATCTTTTTCTTTTAATGTTTTAAAACTTCTTTGTTTTTACTTATTTATTAAAGTTTATTTTGTTTCTACTTATTTATTTTCTTTTCTTTTTTGCTTTTTTATTTTATTTTGTTTCTATTTACTGTTCTATTTTTATTTATTTTATTAAAGTTAGTTTATTTTACTTTATTAATTTTTTTGTTTCTACTTATTTATTTTCTTTTCTTTTTTTCTTTTTTAATTTATTTTATGAAAATTCTTTTTGCTTTTAATGGTTTACACACAAAAGCCCTCTCCTCTGGCTGGTTCATTGGTCTCGGTTCATGGCACCAACCGGGACCAATGGTTCTGGGCCAGGAGCGAGGCCCATTGGTCCCGGTTCTTCCCACCAACCGGGACCAAAGTGGTCAGACGAACCGGGACCAATGCCCCCACGAGGCCTGGCAGGCCCCCTGGCCTCACGAACCGGCACCAATGGGCCCATGGGTCCCGGTTCATGACCGAACCGAGACTAATGGGCTGACCTGGCCCGAACGTATGCCCTGTTTTCTACTACTGTCCAGAAGACACAGATCATTTGCTATTTCTATGCAACAAAGCAAGGGAAGTTTGGAAATAGCTGAGGATGAATTAATGATATTATCAACATAGCTTGTGAAGTAGATCGTGCGAGTGAGGTGGTTTTAGAATATTTACTTTTACTATCAAATAAGGAGTTGTGTATTATGGGCAACCAGAATGTACGTGAAATGATCGCCATATCAGCCTGGTACTTGTGGTGTGAAAGGCATAAATTGGTTCACAAGGAGACTACTCAAAATGCACACCCGATTTCTATGGGGATCTGGGCTCTTACGACCAATTTTGTAACCGCTTCCTCTCCAAAGGTTTTCATGAAAAAATGGGGCTGGTTATGCCCTTCGGCGGGGTTTGTTAAACTTAACGTTGATGCCTCTTTTAACCATGACTTACTTAGCGGCACAATGGGGGCAGTCCTAAGAGACGACAAGGGTAGATTTATTGTTGTGGAAATGGTAAGATGGACTTATGCACGGGATGTATTCATGGGTGAAGCTCTGGCCGTAGAATTCGGTCTACCGTTGGCGCAAAGGATGGGATGCAACCACATTATTATTAACTTGGACAACATGGAGGTGATTGATAGGACAATCATTGAGGGCAGTGGCTGCAGTTATTGATGATTGTTTTAACTTAGTTTGTGATTTTTCCTATTTCTAGATTCGAGCACTGTAATACAAGCAAATAAAGTTGCTCATAAAATTACTAGATTGGCTAGAACTTCTTTCTTGAATGGTTCGAGGAGCCACATAATGAAATTGTACCAGTCCTCATAAATGATGTATTGGTTATTGTAAATGAATAAAACACGAGTTTAAAAGAAACAATTGAATGGGACGTGATGTATCTACACCCGAGCTCAAATGCACCCTGATGAATAGTAAAATAGAAAAAATAGTAGAAAATTGAAAGATTTTGAATTTTTTCGGTGCAAACCTTGACGAATGTTTTAAGTGCTTGCAAATATTTACGATAAAACAACATTCCTGGAAGTCGTGGTAATAAAAATAAAATGGATGCTCCAAAAATGCTATTTTTTAAAAGCATTTTGGAGAGTTGATTTATTTTTTTGCCATTCTTTCCACAAATGTTGTTTCGAGCTGAAAATTTCCATGCACTGAGAAAATTCGTGAAAGTTTGCACCAAAATAAATTCAGACCTTTTTGGTTTTTTGGAATTTACTGTTCATCCCGAGCTTAAATGAGCTTGAGATTAGAAGGGTATTTTCGAACTGAGTGCCTATACATAGTCGTCTTACTTATTTTTTGAGAAAACAACATGACTTCAGCCATGAGATAATATTTTTTTTTACATCGGATCAGAGAAACCAAACGTGGACAAAAAATAACTCTGGTACAACTAAAGGACATCATCAAAGTTCTATGAAGTCGTTGGCTATTGCTCCATCTTTTGTCTTTTCACTTTTCCTCGAGATCCAGTGAAAGTCTGCAAAAGAGTAAACAGGGAGCTGGATTAACCTCCTTTTAAAAAAGAAAAACAATATATAGCTTGAAAATAATCTAGGCCGGCCAATGAACGTATATAGTTGAGGGTTAATATACTAATTTCACAATTAGATCAGACAAGGACGTTAACCAGTCAATTTAATCATATTTGGTATATCATGCTCGCACAATGATCGATGACATGGAGTCATATATGTACCTTGATGGTCATTGGAAGATGGGCATATCTCTCGATCGATCCCATGCTTGTGTGACCAACTCTGATCCATAAATCAATATGTCACGGCAGCAGAGTCGTTTTCAGGATCTATCTATCTAGTACGTGTGGAGCACATGAAAAGGAGCAACATTAAGATGCATCAACCAATAACTAACACTGATACATGTCATTCTGGGTGCCGGAAAAGTGCAAGAACCTGTGGGAGAGTCTGGAGCCATGCATGGAGGACTGGAATCCGCCGCCTTTTCCTCTGCTTTAAGCGACGCAAGACAGTCCACACAACCCAGAGCTCGTTGGAGTACCGCGCGTGGCCGATCCAAGCATCACCACACCTTGCAGCCTCACTTGATTGATCCATGTATCTAAGCTATCTCAGGCCACCGCACAAACGATTCATCTTCTTCTTTTTCCCTGAAGTAGAAGCAAACGCTATGCTACAAAAAGGAAGAAAAGTGGAGTATTCTTTATTCTGATGGATGTATACGTGTATGGATGCCCACCGGCAAGTTCATGTGAACTAGATAGAGAATATTTTGGTCATATGATGCAGACAGCAACAGACAGCACAGTCCATAACAAGAATACACATTTAGGCCACACGCATTATTGGATGAGTGGGTCCGGTTCATGTCAAAACGGTTACTGCGGTTCAAATCACCACTTAAAATTAAAGTGTTCCCTTGGTTTCTATGTAGGTGGCTCAAATCATTGCTTAGAATGAAAGTGTTCCCTTTATTTCTATGCAAGGGGTAGATAAGTTTTACAATTGCTTGTTATGCACGTGGCTCCATGCGTCTTTGGCCAATTTAGGTATGCAGAAATAATGTTGTATTTGACAAGAAGAAAGTTCTATTTTGTAAGGAGTATTAGCTAACCGCACTTCCGACTCAAAAGAAAAAAATACAAGCCGCATTTCAGTGGCTCAAATTACTAGGGTAGGGCTTGTTCTCATCAAAAGCCCTTGGTAACTCAAGTGGTTAGCGATGAACATGGAAAATAGTTTTCATCCCACTGAACCGCGGTTAACTGATACACGCTTACAAGATGGAACAACCAAGTAACTTGTTCAGGGGATTTGATATTAATAAAGGTGGCGATGGACCTAGGATCTGAACGTCGGGGTGCCGCTACTACAATATTGTGAAAATTTACACTCCATAATGTAATTGAGTCTAAACATTATCATGGTATCAACAAATAGTTATAAATAACATTAACTTATTAGATAATTAGTGTTAAGTATATAGCTAAACTTACTTTACGTTCACCCATGGCACCCCTAGATTTGCCCATGAATTAAGGAACAAACAATTAATCTAATCACTTTCATCGAGCATTGGACTTAATAGATCTCATGACAACTAGTATTTAGCAACTTGTTGGATTATGGTAGTCAACAATAGCTTCCATTTATCTTGGACAGACATTGTTATCGTGTATAGCTGATCTGGTTTGCACCAGCTTGAGGTTGGAGGCTGCCACTCGTGTGCCATCTCCCAATCTTCATCTATCTCCTAGTGATAAAGGCGGTGACACTATGGACGCACACATACACATGATCGATTAAACGACGGCCAAACTAATTAGCTGGCTATCTATATTGGTGAGGTTAAGTGGACGGATGAATGTAAAAACATACCTCATAGATGAAGGATCACTTCAATAAGTACATGCAACAGCATAAGGAACTCATAATTATAATATAGTACACAAACTTTTGATGATTTGCAGCTATTATGGCGTCTTGACATGTTTAGAATTTTCCATGCAACGTGACATATTCTATTAAAGTGCCTCATTCGTACATATTGGAGGTATTTTACCTATGATAGGGCCTCAAATTAGTTAGCTGACACACAGCTTTGTAATATACATGTGGTTACAAGGTTCAACTCATATTTGGTGAATGAAATACAATTTTCTTTCTCAAAATAAGCATTGTACATATTTGGCGGCCGTGATGGTTTACTCATAACTCCCAATCCGTTTTCCACCCTAGAGAAGTCCTCAAGATAAAATAACAACTTTATACATAAAAAAGCTCGTCTGTATTTAACTTTGAGTTGGTGATGAATTGATTCAATCGGTTGCATACAATAAATACACATCTAATAAGTAGCTAGCCTCCTCAAATTACATGCTTAAATTAACATAAAGCATAATAATACTTGTTTCAATAAATACATTTTCTTTGATTGGTCTCCTGACCTTTTGAAATAGTCAATCAACATAACTCCTCCAACCGGTCAATCAATAACCAACTTATTTTACTTTGATGAAACACTACCGGAACCATTCGAGGTTAAGTTTACTAGGATCATAGGGCGAAGCTGGGGGTGATGGAGACACATCGGCTTCGGGTACCTTGACAAAGCGGCCATTGACCCGTGGCCTGAGCTCGGCGTAAGCTTTTCTGGACTCGTAGCGGATTTGCTTGTCATATCGCCGCCTCTTCCTCTTCTCCCTGTACCTCATCACCTTCGCCTGTCTCTCCTGCATCGTCGGATTATGGGCAGCCCCCACCATCATCTCTGTATCAATAGTCATGATCGTTGCATTGCTAATAGTGCTGGTGAATGCGCCCCCGCAGAATGGCACCTGAAGATCACAAGGAAAATAATCATAAGAGTGCAGTTATGTACTTTTCTTGTGGGTAGCAGATATATACTTGATAGTCCCTGTTTATGAAGTATAGTTGGTCTCTTATTAACCAGAAATTGACCCTTTTTCATTCAGTGGTGCACCTGATCGTAACTGTTCTATTTTTTTTAGACAATGGAAGAGAACAACTTTCCAGCCTTTATGGCCAAAGAAGCGCACAGTCCAAACTCAATTGCTCTATGAATATATGTTTTATTTAGGTGTATTATGTACGTGCGTACGTGTAACCCTGTACATCTATGCACGGGTTTATGAATTGCTAAAAATGTTTAATTTGATCAACAATTGTGATCTGGATCCATTTGTGAGGAACATGACATCCTCAAATGATTGATAGCAAGTAATTAAGTAGGCAATTTCCTGATGGAAACTAATTAAAAAAGGATCTTGTTTCCAATTCATGAGGTTTTATGAACTCGGTAAATCAATCACCGGGCCACTACGGAAGCAATTATGGGGAGTAGTATCAGTTATATATGACCTATAAGCTTACAAAACCAGCTCGAGAGAAAATTTAAATACAAAATAGCATTCAAATTCATAAATAACCACATAAAATGAGAAAGAGGGTGCATCGATCCAGTATATAGTCCATTTCACAAACTTTGTCAAGGAATTAACATGAAGGCGCAGACATATGTATTGTTTGACTATTCTCTTCAGTATTTACTAAACTCAGACAAAGCTCTAGCTAGCAGCTTAATTGTATGCCTTCCCTTGGCTGTGTCGGTCTAGTTAGTTAGTTATTGCACAGGTCAAATTTTCAGTATGCATGTATGACTGATTACCTTGTTAGTCAAACAAAATGAAATAATTATATATGTCTGACTGATGATGTGAGCGCCCATTCTTGTGCATCAACTGATACAAAACACAAACTTTCTGGCCTGGTAAATTACAATCGACCAGCATAAATTAACAGCATTTTGTAAGTGTGATTTTTGAGATTGGGCGGGTGAGGGGGAGTAGTAGATGGAAATTAGAAGTGTGATTTTTGTTAGCAGGAGGCCCCATAGATCGGCAAGAGATGGAACAATTAAGCAGTAGTACTACTCACGATGGTGGCTCTTGGCGGCGCCGGTGGCTGCAGCAGGTGAGCCAGGTGTTGGCCGCCCGCGTCCACCTCCAGCGTGAGGCTGCTGCTGTTCCCTGCAGCTGCTGTTTCACGAAACGGTGCAGTCCATGATCTGCGGTGGTGGCAATTGGCCGGTGGTGGCGGTGGGTAGTCCGCTGCCGTGCCGTCGTGGTGGTGGTGGTGGTGGCCTTGGGCGAAGAACTGGTACTCGCGCAGCCGGTGTTCCTGATGATGCTGATGATGCTGAAGAACGGGCGAGATCATGTGGTGTGGGCAGTTGCTGGCGCCGCACAAACCGCATGACATGGACATACTGCTAACTAGCTCTATCGTTTGCTTGCTTGGTTGTTTGTTTCTGGTGTGATCTGGTGCGTGGAGGAGGAGAGATGTCGAGTACTAACTACTAAGGCACCTTGGAATAGCTAGGGCTGTACTGTGTCTCTTCCTCCTCCACTGCACTGCATATATGCAGCAGTGAGCTGCAGACCAGACACAAGATTCGATCTGAGAATTAGCAAAAGACGATGGATCAAATCAAATCAAATAGGCCCAACTAATGAGCGCGTCGGAATAGATACGATCCCGCCATCCATTTTTCATTTCTTTCTTTCTTACGCGGAGGAGCTGGAGCCATGCACACCTTGCTTGCCGGGAATCTCCCACATGATCTTATGTCCACGCAAGGCCACTGCTAGATATTTATAGCTTTTTTGGTCACTGTCAAACAAAAAGGAGATGCTACACAAAGGCCCGAGGGAGACAAACACGACACAATGGAAACCATGGCAATACTAAAACAGAAAAGTACTAGTTGTGGAACAATTACTAGTATAGTGTCGTTCCTATATGACTTTAGCATTATTGGTATGTCTGGTTTTTTTTTTACTTTGGACAGGCAGTTGGGATTGGCTGTGTGCATCTATGCAAAGGCCGTGTGTTGCTCATCATGCTATGTATCCGTTTGACGGTACATTTTATGTTAACAAAAACACTCTTTATCATAAAAATAATAATGCCATGGGCGTGATTTTTTTTTCTTGTTTGCAAAGAGGCTTAAAACCATATATTAAGAATCACAGGACCTTACAAACACACCCATATAGAAAAGAAAATTTACAATCAAAGCTTTAGGGGTGCCGAAGTCTTCTTCCTCCTGCATCCATCGGCGGCGCACTGTGAGCAAAGCTCGGTGCCGTCTTTGGGCCTCCGCCTTGATGTAGCAAACTTTTTTTTAAACCCAAAAGCTTGTAGAAGCAACGAGCATGAAGTCGTCGATGCAAAACCAAGAGACGTTGGCGACCGCGATTTGCAAAGCGAATCGCCACCCAGAGAAGAGAACGTCGATAAGGACTTGTAGAAACTCTGAAGATCGCGAAAGCTGGCCGAATTCAGGCGAATCCACGGGAAACCTAAACCGACCGGATCCCGGAAGACCCGTCGGCGGAGACACAAAATCAAACACCCTCCGTCGGTGGTGAGCACACCAATAGGGGATAGGACAGGGGCAACATTACTTTAAAAAGTGGGGAAGCGTCGCCGGCATGCCGTCCCTAATAAAACTTGATGACACCATAAAGAATGCATGAGACAAAATTCTCACGCTATTGTATGCCAAGTCGAGATCTGAGATCGAACTCGCCACCGTCCAGGGCCATGCGCCGACATCTTCTTCTCTGATGGCCGAGCCAAGCTAGGCCACCGTAGAAGTTCACCATGCTGGATTGGTCCGACCACTGCAGGATTCACCAACGCCACTGTTGAGCACTGCTTGACGAAGACCTTCAAAACTTCCCCCAGTAAGCTGCCCCTGAACCCGAACTCCCCACCGCCGTCGCTGTGCCGGCAGTAGAGAGAAAGGAAAGCAGTGGGAGGCGGATATGATTTTTCAATTGTGTGAGCCTCCCCTCATAACGAACCGTTACGTATGAGCATGGAAATTAATTTAGCTGTAAAATGAGAACCAACAAAAGTTCACCACACAAAATATATAGTTGAGGGTTCAAAATATACTAGTTTAACAATTAAATCGGGCATTAACCGGTCAATTTGATCATCTTTGCTATCTTGCACGCACGTCGGTGACATAGAACCATATATCTATCTGGATGGCCATTGGCAAGCATATATCTTGATTGATCCCTTGTCTGTGTGACCAACTCTGATCCACAAATCGAGGTATCACTGGCAGCGGACTCGTTTTCAGGATCAATCTATCGTGTACATGTGGAGCACATGAAAAGGAGAAAAATCAAGAACGAAGCAACCATTAGCTGGCACACTTCAATCTAGATAACACATATGGTCAATCTTTTTGGGAGGCGAAAAGCCCATGAAGCAGCGGGAGAGCCTAGAGCCATGGAACTCTGGAATCCGCCGCCTTTTCCTCCTTTGCATAAAATGGAGCCAGACGGTCCACACAATCCTTAGCTTGCCGGAGTACCGCGCGTGAGCGACCTCAGCAGCACCACACCCTGTAGGCCACCACACAGATCCATTCGTCTAAGCTATCTCCGGCCACCACACAGATGATTCATCTTCTTCTGCCCTGAAGTAGAAGCAAACGCTATGCTACAAAAAGAAAGAAAAGCCAAATATTCGTTGTTATGATGGGTATACGTATAGATGCTGGCCAGCAAGATCATGTGAACTAGCTAGGTAGAGAATTTCTTTGTCATGTGATGCAGACTGCCACACAAAGCACAATCCATTACATATGTGTTCTTTTTATGCCTGGCTAGCTAGCTACACATCACACGCATTATGCATTGACTTATCTCGTCCTAGCTAGCTACGGACAAGATCGATCATGAAAATCACACACAAAAATGTATACATACAGTAAATAGGTAATTACTTTTGGTGAAAAATATGAAATGTCTTATACAATGAAAAAAATTGTACTACTCCAATTTTGTATACAAGGCCACAAACTCTGGTGGATCGATCTTGATTGGGTCGTCATGTCATGTGTGTACCTATGAAGCTATGGAAGTTTATACGGTGTCATGGAAGAAACAAACGAGCAAAGGTGGTGGCAGTAACATTTCTTCGAAACCCGAGAGGTGCAAGCTGGTGGCATTGTGCAGAGGGTCGAGCAGGCGGCAGAGATCTCTCACCAGCGAGCTTTTGCCCGTTCGTCTAGTTCGTCATCGTAAGAATCGTCACGGTAATCATACTGTCGCCGGTCCCATGGGCAGGGTTGATGATGATGATCAATCTCGTCGACGTCCCATGGATGCTTGGGGCAGCGGAAAGGTCTGGTTGGTCCTTGGACTACCCAACCCCGTTATCTCGCTCGGTTGGGCCCTGCTGAGATCCGTACTCTAGATTGTTATGTCGCGACCATTTGCAGGAGCCGGGTTCTCATCCACTCTATTTGACTATAACCAAGGCATGTAGCAGGGGCTAGACGTCGTATTATTTTCTTACTAAATGACCCTTGAAGAAACTATATTTTCTTACTAAATGACCCCTGAAGAAACCATGTGTGTGTGTGTGTGTGTGTGTGTGTGTGTGTGTGTGTGTGTGTGTGTGTGTGTGTGTGTGTGTGTGTGTGTGTGTGTGTGTGTGTGTGTGTGTGTGTGTGTGTGTGTGTGTGTGTGTGTGTGTGTGTGTGTGTGTGTGTGTGTGTGTGTGTGTGTGTGTGTGTGTGTGTGTGTGTGTGTGTGTGTGTGTGTGTGTGTGTGTGTGTGTGTGTGTGTGTGTGTGTGTGTGTGTGTGTGTGTGTGTGTGTGTGTGTGTGTGTGTGTGTGTGTGTGTGTGTGTGTGTGTGTGTGTGTGTGTGTGTGTGTGTGTGTGTGTGTGTGTGTGTGTGTGTGTGTGTGTGTGTGTGTGTGTGTGTGTGTGTGTGTGTGTGTGTGTGTGTGTGTGTGTGTGTGTGTGTGTGTGTGTGTGTGTGTGTGTGTGTGTGTGTGTGTGTGTGTGTGTGTGTGTGTGTGTGTGTGTGTGTGTGTGTGTGTGTGTGTGTGTGTGTGTGTGTGTGTGTGTGTGTGTGTGTGTGTGTGTGTGGTTTGTGTGTACCTAATAGGCATGGTTCTCGGTCTACGCGTGTGGGAAATTGAGTGTTGACCACGTCCCTCCCCTCCCGGAAACACCACGTCCCTTCCTTCCGTTCATTTCCAAATCTACAGTCGTAGCCGCCGTATACCCACCTAGCCGGCGTGTTCCACCAGTCGCATCCACACTAGCCGTTGTTCTGACAAACCCCTTGCAGCCTCCTTTGCCGCCCCTTTCCATGGAGCGCCCTCCCCCTTCCATGAAATCGTCCCTACGCCGCTCAGCCACATACCCCCCCCCCCCCCCCCAAATCAAATCAAAAGACTCAACTAATGAGCTGGTCAGAATAGATACGATCCTTGATCCATTGTTGGTTTCTTTGTTTCTTACGTGGAGAAGCCGGAGCCATGCAGACCTTGCTTTCCGGGAATCTCCCACATGATCATATGTCCATACAAGGCCACTGCTACATACTAGGATGAGAGAAATAAAAAAGAGATGCTAAAAGAAAGGTCCGAGAGGGACAAACACAATGAAATGGAAACCATGGCAATACTAAAACAGAAAAGTACTAGCTGTGAAACAATTAATGTCATGGCAATTAGGCATGGAAATTAATTAAGCTACCAAATGAGAACCAACAGAAGTTAACCACACAAAATATATATTGAGGGTTAAAAAATATACTAGTTTCACAATTAAACCGAAGGAAGACGTTAACCGGTCAATTTGATCATTATCATGCACGCATATCGATGACATGGAGGCATATTAACTAGGTGAAATTGAAGCTAGCCAAGGTTTGAATCAAGAGATGGTCCTAGCAAGGCCCGGTGATACACGATGTGGATCTCACTACAAAACGGTAATGCATGTTATGTCTTTGTATCCTTCAACCAGGAAGTTCTCTTTAGGCTTGGGAAAGAAAGTAATTCGGCAGAGGCTTTAGGAGCTCAAACTATGTTGGAAGTATTTAAATCATTTGAGTTTGTTTTCATGCTGCACTTGATGAATGAAATATTTGGGTACACAAGTGACTTAAGCAACGCTTTGCAAAAGAGGGATCAAGATATTGTGAATGCAGTTGATCTTCTTGAGTTCACAAAGGTACAACTGCAAGTTCTAAGAGAAGATGATGGATGGAAAGAATTCCTTGAGAATGTCACTTCTTTTTGTGTGAAGCACAATGTCAGATGTGTTGACATGGATGGGAAGTACAAGCCTATACAAAGAGCAAGAGCGTTCTATAAAAATGCCATGAATTACCACCGGTTCCACGCTGATATGTTTTTGGGTGTCATTGATAGGCAACTTCAAGAGCTTCATAACAGGTTTGATGAGGTAAACACGGAGCTACTTAGATGCATGGCATCATTCAGTCCAGCCAAGTTCATTTTCTTCTTTTAATATTGATGACCTAGTTAAGCTTGCTGGGTTCTATCCTCATGATTTTGACTTTGAAGAAATGCACCAACTTCCTTTTCAATTGAATCTCTATATTAGTGATGTGAGGAATTAATGATGAAAACTTCACAAACTTGAGAAGTCTAGCAGAGTTGTCTATGATGCTTGTTAGAACAAGAGGGCTCTTCGGTATGATATTGTTTGCAAACTTCTCAAATTGGTGCTAGTCCTTCCTGTTGCAACAGCCGGTGTTGAGAGGGTCTTTTCATCAATGAACTATATAAAAAACAAGCTAAGAAGCAAGATGGGCAAAAATACTTGAATGATTGCTTGGTCACATTCATTGAGGATGAGGACATTATCACTCATTTTCAAAGCATCAAGGATCGCAAAGTTATCCTGTGATTTGTAAGTTTTTTATTGATCCTCTATATATTTTAGATTTTGCGATGATATGTATTGAACAATGTTTTTACTTCCATATGGTGAACAATACCAAATTATGATCAATTTTTGTGAATATAATATATTATGTGGTATCTTTTATATAGTTTAGAACTAGTACAATATGCTTCTGTAATTGATTATATGCCCGAAAGGAAGGCAATAGACTTCCAATTTTTCTTTAATTTGAATACACAGCCTTGAATTCCTGGGCCCGCCCCTGCATATATATGTATCTGGATGGCCATTGGCAGGCATTGACGTCATGTTTGTGTGACTAACTTTAGTCCACAGATCGATGCCACACACCGGAAGCAGCATCATTTTCAGGATCTATCTATCGTCTACGTGTGGAGCACATGAAAAGGAACAAAATCAAGAACGAAGCAACCATTATCTAACACTTCAATGCAGATACACATATGAGCGTCGATCTTTCTGGGTGGCAAAAAGTGCAAGAAGCAGCAGGAGAGTCTGGAGCCATTGAGCACTGGAATCCGCCGCATTTTCCTCCTTTGCATAAAGCGGAGCTAGACGGTCCACACAATCCTGAGCTCGCTAGTGGGCGATCTCATCAGCACCACACCCTGCAGGCCACCACACAGACGATTCATCTTCTTCTGCCCTGAAGTAGAAGCAAACACTATGCTACAATAAGAAGGAAAAGCCAAGTATTCTTTGTTAGGATGGGTATATGTATATATGCTGGCAAGCACGTTCATGTGAACTACTTCCTCCGTCCCAAAATATAAGAGCGTTTTTGACACTAGTGTAGTATGAAAAACGCTCTTATATTATGGGACAGAAGGAGTAACTAGGTAAAGAATATTTTTGTCATGTGATGGTGTGATGCAGACTGCCACACACGCAGAACAATCCATTTCATTTAGGCCTGGCTAGGTAGCTACACATCACACACATTATGTATTGACTTCTCTCATCCTAGCTAGCTACCGACAAGATGGATTGTGAAAATCACACACGCACAAAAGTATACATACAGTAAATTGGTAATTGCGTTTGGTGAAAAAATATGAAATTTCTTGCAGTGTTTTTTACTGTAGTACAATCTAGCGAAAGGCGCAAGATGCAGCAGTAGATTCTGGAGACATGGAGCGCGCCACCTTTTTCTTCTTGGCGTGAAGCAGAGTGAGGCGGTCCATAGAATCCTGACTCCTGAGGTCGCCGGAACACCGCGCGTGGGGATCGATCCATCTTGCAGCCTCAGGGGATCGATCCATGCATCTAAGCTACCTCCGGCCACCACACTGACTGCTGATCTCTTCTGTGCTGAAATGGAAGCAAAAGATATGCTAGACAAAGAAAGAAAAGTGCAGTATTCTTTATTCTGATGGATGGATATATGTATGCAAGTTCGTGCGAACAAGATAGATCATGAAAATCACACACAAAAAACTATACATACAGTAAATAGGTAATTACTTTTGGTGAAAAATATGAAATGTCTTATACTATGAAAAAAATTGTATTATATAATTCTTCTGTATCAAAATATAATACGTTTTTGCAGTTCAAATTGTTGAACGGCAAAAACATCTCAAAATATAAGACTTTTTTGCAGTTCACATTGTTGAACTGCAAAAACGTCCTATATTTTAATACGGAGGGAGTACTATTTTGACGATAAGTTCAGTTTGGAACCACTACAGAGACGCTGCACCTTCTTCCTTTAGGCCAAATAAGCCCGATAAAGCCCATCTCAGTTGAAGCATGTATGGTCCTCACTCTACTGTGTGGACCGCACTTCGCGTATGTCAATGAAGCCCACACAAATTGACTTGTGAGGTTGGAGAAGATGTACCAGGAGTCATCTGCAGAAGCACGCCATACGGGAGGATGGCGGTGACATTGCTCCGTTGACGGTGGGTTCCTCTTATCGTACTCATACTAACTATCTCCGTCAGCAACGCAAAGGTTAGTTAGCTTTGGTGGATCAATCTCGATTGGGTCGTCATGGCATGTGTGTATGTATGAAGATATGTAAGTTTATATGGTATCATGGAAGAAACGAACGAGAAGGTGGTGTCAGTGCCATTTCTTTGAAGCCGGAGAGGTGCAAGCCGGTGGCATTGTGCAGAGGGGCGAGCAGCCGGCAGAGGTCGCTTACCAGTGAGCTTGTATCCCGTTCGTCCACTTCGTCGTCGTAAGAATCGTCACAGTCATCATACTGCCGCCGGCAGTGGCGGAGCTTGGGCTGAAATCTAGCGAAATCTAGGGGGGGCAATGGGCCGGGGGGCAAACAATATGTGTTTTGGGCTGATTTTGCTGGAGATATGGGCCAAATACTAAGGGGTATTTCAGAAAAAATTCATGGGCTGGGGGGGGGGGGGCAACGACCTAGGTTGGCCCCTGAGAAGCTCCGCCACTGGCCGCCGGTCCCGTGAGTAGGACTGATGATGATGATCAGTCTCGTCTACGTCCCATGGATACTTGGGGGAGTGGAAAGGTGTGGTTGGTCCCAGGACTACCCACCCCCGTTATCTCACCCGTTGGGCCCTGCTGAGATTCGTACTCTAGATTGTTGTGTTGCGGACCATTTGTAGGATCAGAGTGCTTATCCAGTCTATTTGACTATGACCGAGGCATGCTCCAGGGGCTAGAAGCCGTATTATTTTTTTTACAAAATGACACTTGCAGAAACTTAATTTTCCCACTGACCCCCCCCCCCAAACTCCAACCACAAAACTTATATTTTCGCGGCTGGCCCCAACATTCATGCCAAACAAATCGGTGCCTAAATTACACGTGAATCCGCCTTACCCCAAGGCGACTTTGACTGGTCCACCACCATCGTTCGCGCCGTTAGTGTGAAGCCTCCCTGTCACGCCTAACGGAATGGCATGATACTACCCACAATCCCTAACTTTAGATGGTCGACATCCTGAGAATCTTCAGCATATCTGACTTTCATGCTCGATGAGCTGATTTATGCTTGAAACGCCTCTTCAATAGACATTGTTAGAGATAGATCTAGGTATGGTTTCCTTTATGGCATGTTTTTTTATTCGCCTATCGAGTGGACGTGTTCTTCTCAGCTGTGGGTGTGTTACTTGTGTGTACCTAATAGGTGTGTGTCTTGGTCTACACGCGTGGGAAATTGAGTATTTGACCACCTACCCCCCCTCCCCCCTCCCCCCAAACAGCACGTTCCCATCCCTCCCATTCATTTCCAAATGCACAGTCGTGCTCTTTGTATACCCACCTCGCCGGGTCGCATCGGCACCGACCGACCTTCCGAAAAACCCCTTGCAGCCTCCTTTAACGCCCCTTTCCACGGAGCACCCCCCTTCTTTTTCGTGAAGTCGTGCTACCAGCGACCGGCCACGTCACAACCTGCATTGTCCCTACGCCGCTCCACCACATACTCCACACCCCCCCCCCCCCCCTCATAAAATCAAATAGACCAAACTAATGAGCGGATTGGAATAGACATGATCCTTGATCCATTGTTGATTTCTTTCTTTCTTACGCGGAGGAGCCGGAGTCATGCAGACCTTGCCTGCCGGGAATCCCCTACATGATCATATGTCGACACAATGCCACTGCTACATATTTGTGTAGCTTTTTGGTCACTGGAAAACAAAAAGGAGATGCTAACACAAAGGTCCGAGAGAGACAAACACAACAAAATGGAAACCACGGTAATTCTAAAACAGAAAAGTCTAACCGTGAAACAATTAATGTCATGGGCAATTGGCATGGAAACTAATTAAGCAATAAAATGAGACCCAACAGAAGTTCACCGCAAAATATATATATTGAGGGTTCGAAAATGTACTAGTTTCACAATTAAACCGAACGAAGACGTTAACCGGTCAATTTGATCATGTTTGCTGTGTATCATGCATGCATATCGATGACATGGAGGCATATATATGTATCTGGATGGCCATTGGCAGGCATTGATGGCATGTTTGTGTGACCAACTTTAGTCCACAAAACGATGACACACTGGAAGCAGCATCATTTTCAGGATCTATCTATCGTCTACGTGTGGAGCACGTGAAAAGGATCAAAATCAAGAACAAAGCAACCATTAGCTAGCACTTCAATCCAGATCATGGTTTTCACTTTCAGTGAGATTTCGGTGAAATTCACTGGATTTCAGTAATTTCAGCAGACACTGAAATATTACGTTTCGGCCAAAATATTTCAGTAATTTCAGTATAGCACAACAATTCCAATATTTTTAAAAATATTTTTTAAGTTTTTCAAAATTTTAATTGAATTCAAGTGAATATTTCGGTCATTTGGCTGAAACGAAAACTGAAATCACTGAAATTCACTGAATTTCAGTGATTTCGGTTGGTGCTGAAATTTTTCTGAAACTGAAATTGAAAACCATGATCCAGATACACGTATGATCGTCGATCTTTCTGGCTGGCAAAAAGTGCAAGAAGCAGCGGGAGAGTCTGGAGCCATGGAGCACTGGAATCCGCCGCCTTTTCCTCCTTTGCATAAAGCGGGGCCAGACGGTCCACACAATCCTAGGCTCGACAGTGGGCGATCGAGCTCATCAGCACCACACCCTGCAGGCCACCACACATACGAGTTATCTTCTTCTTCCCTGAAGTAGAAGCAAAAGTTATGCTACAATAAGAAGGAAAAGCCAAGTATCCTTTGTCATGATGGGTGTATGTATAGATGCTGGCCAGCAAGTTCATGTGAACTAGCAAGGTAGAGAATATTTTTGTCATGTGATGGCGTGATGCAGACTGCCAATCTGCCACACACACACAGCACAATCCATTGCATGCGTGTTCATTTACGCGTGGCTAGCTAGCTACACATCACACACATTATGTATTGACTTCTATCACCCTAGCTGGTTACCGACGAGATCGATCGTGAAAATCACACACAGAAAAGTATACATACAGTAAATAGGTAATTACTTTTGGTGAAAAAATATGACATTTCTTACACAGTGGAAAAAATGTTGTAGTACACTCTCCGTCCCTAAATATAAGTCTTTCTAGAGATTTCAATATGGACTATATATAGAGCAAAATGAGTGAATCTACACTCTAAAACACGTCTATATACAACCGTATGATATCCTATTAAAATCTCTAAAAAGGCTTATACTTAAAAACGGAGGGAGTACAATCTAGCGAAAGGCGCAAGATGCAGCAGGAGAGTCTGGACCATGGAGCGCGCCACCTTTTTCTTCTTGGCGTACAGCAGAGTGAGGCGGTCCACACAATCCTCAGCTTGCCGGAGTACCGCGCGTAGGCGAGCTAACCAGCACCACACCTTGCAGCCTCAGGGATCGATCCATGCATCTAAGCTAGCTCCGGCCACCACACAGACTACTCATCTCTTCTGCCCTGAAATGGGAGGAAAAGATATGCTACAAAAAGAAAGAAAAGTGGAGTATTCTTTCTTCCGATGGATGGGTACATGTATGGATGCCGGCCAGCAAGTTCATATGATGCAGACTACGACAAGCAACACAGTCCACATTTAGGCCACATGCACTATTGGATAAGTGGGTCTGGTTCATGTCAAAATGGTTACGGTGGCTCAAATCCCACTTAAAATTAAAGGGTTCCCTTGGTTTCTATGTCGTGGCTCAAATCATTGCTTAAAATTAGAGTGTTCCCTTGGTTTCTATGAAAGGGGAAGATAAGTTTCTATGCAAGGGGTAGATATGTTTTCACAAAAACTATTCCACCACTCACTATCTACCTTGGTGGGTGAGATTTTAGAACTGAGTCCTATAAACAGGAAGAGAGGTACTAGGATCTTAACATTGGCAGTGCCGCTGCTGAAATATTGTGAAATTTTACACTCCATAATATAATTTATTCCAAACATATCATAATCTCAACAAATAGTCCTAAAATAGAATTAACCTATTAGGTAACTAGGGTTTAGTAAGTAGTAAAATTTACTCTGCATCACCCATGGCACTGCTAGATCCACATATGAATTATTGAATAAACAATTAATCTAATCACTTTCATCGAGCATTGGACTTAATAAATCTCATGACAATTAGTATTTGGCAACCTATTGGATCATGGCAGTCAACAATAGCTTCCCCTTATCTTGGACAGACATTGTTATCTTGTCTAGCTCATTGGGTTCGCACCAGCTTGAGGTTCGAGTCTGCCACCGGTGCCGTATCCCAAGCTTCATCTATACCCCAATGACAAAGGTAACGACGCTATGCACACACACATACACATGATTGATCAAACGATGGACAAACTAATTAATACTTACCTCATAGATGAAGGATCACTTCAATAAGTACATCCAACAACATAAGGAACACACAATTCCAATATAATAGATGAGCTTCGGATGATTTGATATGTTCACAGTTTTCCATGCAACTTCACATATTCTACTCAAGTTCCTCATTCGTACACATTCGAGGTATTTTACCTATGATAAGGCCACAAATTAGTTAGCTGGCGCACAACTTTTTAATATACATGTGGATGCAAGGTTCAACTCATATTTGGTGAATGAAATATAATTTTCTTTCTCAAAATAAGCATTGTACATGTTTGGCAGTCGTGATAGTTTAATCTCTCAATCCGTTTTCCACCCTAGAGAAGTCCTCAAGATAAAATAACAAACTTTATACATAAAATGCGCATCCGTATTTAATTTTGAGTCGCCGATGACTTAATTCAACTGGTTACATAATCTTTCCAATATGATTGACATAATTCCATATAAATCAAAACAACAATCGCACTTGTCACCAATTTTGAGACAATTTTATTACACATCAAAGTAGCTATCCTCTTGAAATTACATGTTTAACTCAACATGTAGTATAACAAGACTTGTTTCAATAAATACATTTTGTTTGATTGATCTGCTGACCATCTTAAATAGTCAAATCAACATAATGGCTCCAATCAATCGATCACTAATCGACTTATTTTACTTTTGATGAACAACTGCTTCACGGGTGGATCTATAAATTACCGGAACCATCCGAGGTGAAGTTTACTAGGATCATAGGGCGAAGCTGCAGATGATGGCGACGCCATGGCTTCGGGTACCTTGACAAAGCGGCCATTGACCCGTGGCTGGAGCTCAGCGTAAGCTTTTCTGGACTCATATCGGATTTGCTTGTCATAGCACCGCCTCTTCCTCTTCTCCCTATACCTCATCACCTTCGTCGCTCTCTCCTGCATTGTGGAATAATGGGCAGCCTCCACCATCATCTCTATGTCAATAGTCATGATTGCTTCATTGCTAATAGTGTTGGTGAATGCACTTCCATAAAATGGCACCTGAACATCAATAGGAAAATAATCATAAGATCGCAGTTATGTACTTTCTTATGGGTAGCAGATACGTACTTGATATTCCCCTGTTTATGAAGTATCTAATTGGTCTCTAATTAACTAGAAAATGGTCCATTTTCATTCAGAGGTGCACTTGATTGTAACTATTATATTTTTAGACAGTGGAAGATAACAACTCTCCCGGCATTATTTTCCAAAGATGCGCACAGTCCAAAATCAGTTGGTCTATGAATATACGCTTTAATTAGGTGTATTATGTACATGCATTTAGCCCTGTACTTGTATGTACAGTACAGCTGTATGAGTTTTTAAAAGGTGTAACTTCATCAACAGTTGTGATCTGGCTCCGTTTGGGATGAACATGCCATGTTCAAAAGATTGATAGCAATTAGCAAGTAACTAAGTAGGCAATTTCCTGATGCAAACTAACTAAACAAGGATCTTCTTTCCATTTTGTATGGTTTTGTTCTTTTTTGGACCCGATCTCGATCAGTTTTATGAATTCGGTAGATCGATCACCCGGCCACTACGCAAGCTATCGTGCGGAGTAGTATCAGTTATATATGAGCTATAGGCTTAGAAAACTAGCTCAAGATAAAATTTAAATACAAAATAACAATCAAATTCATAATGACCACATAAAATGAGAAAGAGGGTGCATCGATCCAGTATATATACTGTCCATTTCACAAAACTTTCAATTAATTACCATAAGGTGTGGACTCCAGATAGATATTGACAAGTTGAGAAGTGAGCATATGTATTGCTTGATCCCATAAAGAGATATGTTACATTATTAAGCTCTAGCTAGCAGCTTGATTAAAGTCTTCCCCTAGCTTTGCCGGTCGAGTTGGTTAGTTATTGCACACAAGTCAAATTTTCAGTATGCATGTATGACTGATTACCTCGTTGTTGTCAAATAAAATGAAATAAGTATATATGTATGACTGATGATTTGACAACCCATAAAATTCTGCATCAACTAATACAAAACACAAACTCTATGCCTCCATAGAAAATTAAAGAATATCAAGATCCATTCCCGTATATCTTTTTCAGGAGAACAATCGAGCAGCGTAAATTAACAGAATTATGTGACAGATATATGAGATGGTTACATGGTGCTATTTTTTTGTAGTGGGTGTAGATGGACATTAATTAGGTGGGGATTTTTAAGGAGGAAGCCATGGACGCATCCATCGGCAAGAGATGAAACAATTAAGCAGTAGTACTACTTACGATGTGGGCTCTTGACGGTGGCTGCACTAGGTGAGCCATGTGTCGGCCGCCTACGCCCACCTCCAGTGTGAGCCTGCCGTTGTTCCCTGCAGCTGCTGTTTCATGAAATGGTGTAGTCCATGTTCTGCGGTGATCGAAGTTGGCTGGCGGCGGTGGCACTGGGTGGTCTACTGCCGCGCCATGCATGGTGGTGGTGGTGGTGGTTGCCTTGGGCGAAGAACTGGTGCTCACGCAGTTGGTGCTCCTGATGATGGTGATGACGATGATGAATGGGCGAGACCATGAGGCGCGGGCAGTTGTTGGCGCCGCACAAACCGCATGACATGGACATACTGCTAGCTAGCTCCAAGGTTTGCTTGCTTGTTTGTTTTTTCTGGTGTGGTCTGGTGCATGGAGGAACCGAGGAGGAGAGATGTCGAGGAGGAAGAAGAGGCAGTTATGAGTACCAGTAACTACCAAGGTACTTGTAGTAGTAGCTAGGGTTGTACTGTGTCTCTCTCTCACATGCACCGCATATAAGCAGCAGTGAGCTCCAAGGCCAGAAAAAAGATTCGATATGCGAATTAGCAAAATACAATGGATCAAATCAAATAGACCCAACTAATGAGTGGGTCGGAATAGATATGATACCTCGATCCATCGTTGATTTCTTTCTTTCTTACGCGGAGGAGCCGGAGCCATGCAGACCTTGCTTGCCAGGAATCGCCCACACGATCCTATGTCCACACAAGCCCACTGCTAGATATTTGTGTAGCTTTTTTTGGTCAGTGTCAAACAAAAAGGAGATGCTAACACAAAGGTCCGAGGGAGACAAACACAACTAAATGGAAACTATGTCAATACTAAAACAGAAACTCAAATAGAAACGTACTACCAGCTGTGAAACAACTTTTGTCATGGGGCATCCATACTATATCATGGGCATGGAAACTAAAGTGTAAAATGAGAACCAGCGAGGACTCTTCTCCCCCAAGCTTAACCGGCCTCCTAGGTCGCCTCTGTCGACTCCGGAGGCACCCACGGCACCACACCCAACCGGCCTCCTGGGTCGCCTCTGTTGCAGGAGGAAACCACCGGTGGCCGGGCGGCAGTGGCGGGATGTTCCTGCATCCCATCTTTTCTTTCGTTTGGCATACCCCCCCATCTTCTCGTCCCTCTACCGCTCCCTCATCATGGGACCCATATGTTTCGATTTACAGCAACTGGGAGCGCGCCTAGTTCTTCACGGCAGGTGAGACTGGTTGTACGGGTCACTCGCCACCATGGCTAGAGGCGCGTCCCTTATTTTGGTGGTGACTCACTGTGCAGGCCGGACTCCGGCCAGATCCGATCGGATTTGGCGCCGGTCTTTCTACTGATGAGGACTGTTTCCGCGAGGTGCTGGCTTTCCGCGTGTGCGGTGGCTGGCTGGAGGTGCTAAGATCCATGGCTTGGTGGTGGTGATCCAGATCTGACCAGCTGGATGATGTTGTCTGCAAACTACACTGCAACTACTTCCTAGGGCTCCATGACGGCGATGGACATTGAAAAGTCCCTGGGAGGGGTCATCTCTCCTGATCCAGTGGTTGACTTCAGCGATAAGATACAAATTATGGACGGCGGCTTGATGCAAGGGATGGTTGTGTGGTTGCATCGCATGTAGCTGCTAGAATCACGGAAAAGTGGTGATTATAACACATGAGCGACTTCGATGGTGTTGCTACTCGAGCACTCGGTCTCAAGCTCCGGGGCAAAAGCCTATGTCAGAGCCGATTGTTTATACCTAGAAATGGTGATGTTTTTCTTACATCCTTACCTTGTCAAAGGCATTGTTCGGATATGCTTGGACTGATTCTTCGGGGTGAAAACCTACATCTTGGCCTTGTGGTTGGATTTGGTGGTGGTGGAGACCTCGTCGTCAGTGTGGTTCCATGAGATTGTTGGTGTGGATATGGCCATTGTTGTAACTTGCCAATCACAGATCTGATCGCTTTGCGACTTTTTTTCTTTCCCACAAACAACTTTAGTAGTATATGACTATGCTAGTTGTCAGCGTGTTTTCGCCTGTGTGTGAGTTCGTGTTGGCTATGTCATCCTAACTATACAGAGGCTGGGTGTGTGCCCATTGTGTTATTTATCTTCTTGATGCTTCATTTTGAGCAAATAAAATCCACCCTTTGTAAAAAAACCTTGCAATTGTTCCTACCAGGGGCCACTCGAGCGGCGGCTCAGTCCCTCTTAGACCGCTCCCCCTCCCCTCATTGTTGTCGATGGGCTCTGCCTGGTGAAGCCCGCACGGATATGGAGGTGGCGTTGCCTACTCTTCACGTCGGCTCGCGGCCGCTCGCAAGTAGGGGAGTTTGCCGAAGGATTGTCGGATGGCGGCCGGTGTGCGGTGCTTCGTGTTGGCTGCATGGCGGAGGTGCTCCTGAGGTGCGGCCACCTACTGATGTCTGATGGCATGTTGTGATGTGACAACACGTAGTGGTGATAGGTCCCGTGTCGGCCTGGTCTAGGTGTCTGCTGCTCTTGTGCGTGGTGGTCGCTCATGGCGGCTTGGGTGCGGTGGTCGGTACATGTAAGCCTATGTAGCCCACGACACGAGGTGACTACTCACCGGCGGCTCTGGCTTGTGTTTTTTAATCATAGTGGGCAATTTGTGGCTAGGGGGGCCATTTTGGGCCCGTGTTCTCCACAATGGTAAGGACTGCATTGCCAGGCATCTTGGTTGTAGTGTTGGGGGTGGCGTTGGCATCGACACGGGCAACCTACCATGGTGATACAGGTGGTCATGGTTTCCTTCTGATCCAACTGATATGAACTGGTTCACTATTGTTGGATACGAGTGGAGTCGCGGCTCGGCCTCACGGGTATGTAGAAGTGGAGAGGTGTAAGGCTCTGGGTAAAAGTTTGATTCTTCGGTGATGATGATGCTTGAGGGTGTCATTATACTCCTTGGAGGCATTGTCGATTAGTACTTCCTCACAACTAGGCCGTGTTTGGTCGGAGTAGCGAGGGGCGATGTGGGTTGTTACTTGTTAGCTAGGCCAGACCATTGGCCAGGGTTTCGTAGAGAGGTTGTGTCTGGGTCTAGGCAAAAGCTTGTGTTCAACGGGGGTCGATGGTGGCTATGGTTGGCGTGGGTGGGCACCGCTTTCCTTTTTGAAGGTGATTTCGTAGATATCTTGCTCACAGTCACTCCAGGAAAAGGTCACGTTAGGTGGAGGCAGTCTGTTTAGGTTGTGGTCAGTGATTGTTTTTCCTTTTCTTATTTGCTATCATTATTGGCATAGTATTCCTTACAAAGTAGGCTATTCTATATTTTGCTTTTCTCTCTTAATAAAATCGATAGACCACCTACCTTGCAAGTCAAGAAAAATAGAATGAAAACCAGCAAAAGTTCACAAAACTAATATATAATTGAGACCACACGGCAGGCGTGGTGAGCAATCTTCGAATCATTCAAGTTAAAACGAAATGATTGAGGATTCAAAATATAGTAGCATTTCTCATAATTAAACCGGACGAAGGCGTTAACCGGCCAATTTGATCATGGCTGCTATCATGCATGCACAATCGATGACCTGGAGTCGATCATATATGTATCTGGATGGCCATTCATCGGCAGGCATAGATCTTCTCAGATCGATCCCATGTTGTGTGACCGACTTTGGTCCACAAATCAATATATCACCTACCTATCGTGTACGTGTGGACTGCATGAAAATAAGCAAAATAAAAAAAACAACGCAACCAACAATTCGTTCATTCTGGGGCCGCTGGTGCCGGCAAAAAATTTAAGATGCACCAGGAGAGTCTCTAGCCATGGCCATGGAGCACCGGAATCCACCGCCTTTTTCTCCTTTGCAGAAAGCGGAGTCAGACGGTCCACACAATACTGAGCCCGCCGGGGTATCGCGCGCGTGGGCGGCCTAACCAACACCACACCCTGCAGGCCACCACACAGATCCATGCATCTCCGGCCACCACTCACATGATTCATCTTCTTCTGCCCTGAAGTAGAAGCAAGCGCTATGCTACAAAAAGAAAGAAAAGTGAAGTATTCTTTGTTCTTGTGGGTATATGTATAGATGCGGGCCAGCAAGTTCATGTGAACTAGCAAGGTATAGGATATATTTGTCATGTGATGGCGTGATGCAGACTGCCACACACACAGCACAATCCGTTACATATGTGTTCTTTTAGGCCTAGGTAGGTAGCTACCTACATATCACACACATTATGCATTGACTTCTCTCATCCTAGCTAGGTATCGACAAGATTGATCTTCAAAATCACACACAAAAAGTATACATACAGTAATAGGTAATTACTTTTGGTGATTTTTTTTATGAAATTTCTTATACAGGGAAAAAACTGTACTGTCTAAATAGGCATGTGTGTCGGTCTACGCTCGTGGGGATTTGAGTATTTGACCACGGCCCCGAAACACCACGTCCCCTTCCCTCCCTTTAATTTCCAAATCCGCAGCCGTAGTCACCATATACCCACCTCGCTGGCGTGTTCCACCGGTCGTGTCTGCACCAAACACCGTTTCAAACAACCCTTTGCAACCTCGACCGTCGCACCTTTCCATGGAGCACCCCCCCCCCCCCCCACCCACATTGACATGAAGCCGTGCTACCGGCCGCATCCCAACCGACGTCATTCGTACGGCACTCCGCCACATACCAACCCCCCTCCCCACAGACACACACACACATACAATCAAATCAAATAGACTCAACTAATGTGTTGGTCGGAATAGATATGATCCTTCGAAGCATTGTTGATTTCTTTCACGCAGAGGAGTCGGAGCCATGCAGACCTTGCTTGCCGGAAATACCCCACATTATCTTATGTCCACACAAGGCCACTGCTAGAAATTTGTGTAGCTTTTTTGGTCACTGTCAAACGAAAAGGATATGCTAACACAAAGGTCCGAGAGCGACAAACACAACGAAATGCAAACCATGGCAATACTAAAACAGAAAAGTATTACTATGAAAAAAAATAATGTCATGGGCATGGAAATTAATTAAGCTATAAAATGGGAACCAACAGAAGTTCACCACACAAAATATATAGTTGAGGGTTTGAAAATATACTAGTTCACAATTAAACCGAACGAAGACATTAACCGGTCAATTTGATCATGTTTGCTATATATCATGCATGCATATCGATGACATGGAGGCATATGTATGTATCTGGATGGTCATTGGCAGGCATTGATCTCATGTTTGTGTGACCAACTCTAATCCACAAATCGATGCCTCACCGGCAGTGGCATCGTTTTCAGGATCTATCTATTGTTTACCATTAGCTAGCACAATTCAGTGCAGATACACATGTGGTCAATCTTTCTGGGAGGCGAAAAGGGCAAGAAGCAGCGGGAGAGTCTGGATCCATGGAGCGCTGGAATCCGCCACGTTTACATCCTTTGCATAAAGCTGAGCAAGAAGGTCCACACAATCCTGAGCTCGCCGGAGTACCGCGTGTGGGCGGCCTCATCAGCACTACACCCTGCAGGCCAGACCACACAGATATACACATCTATCACCGACCGCCACACATACCATCATCTTCTTTTGCCCTGAAGTAGAAGCAAGTGCTATGCTACAAAAAGAAAGAAAAGCTAAGTATTCTTGGTTCTCATGGGTATAGGTATGGATGCTGGCCAGCAAGTTCATGTGAACTAGATAGGTAGAGAATAATTTTGTCATGTGATCCAGACTGCCAGACACAGCACACAAGTGCAAATTCAGGCTATTGTCCCGGTTCGTAAGACCCTTTAGTGTCGGTTCTGCAACCGGCACTAAAGGGTGGGGACTAAAGCCCCCCCCCCCCCTCCCGTCATGAACCGGCACTAAAGGCCCACCACGTGGCACGACCCGCGGCGGGGTGCAGGGGGTCTTTAGTCCCGGTTGGTTACACCAACCGAGACTAAAAGGTTTAGGGCCGGGGTTTATGGTTTTATGATTTTTTTAATTTAGTGTTTTCCACTTAATTCTTTTTCATTGGCCGGTGTGATTGTGAAAATCATCGTAGTTATTTTTGAGTAAACGACATGACTTTAGTCATGAGATATTTTTTTTTCATCAGATCAAAGAAACCAAACATGGACAAAAAAGACCTCTGGCACAACTAAAGAACATCATCAAAGTTCTTTGAAGTCGTTGGCTCTTGCTCCATCTTTTGCCTTTTCACTTTTCATCAAGCTCCAATGAAATTCTGCAAAAGTGTAAACAGGGAGCTAGATTAACCTCCTTTTTAAAAAGAAAAACAATATATAGTTTGAAAATAATCTAGGCCGGCCAATGAACATATATAGTTGAGGGTTAATATACTAATTTCACAATTAAATAAGACGAGGACGTTAACCAATCAATTTAACCTTGTTTGGTATATCATGCTCGCACAATGATCGATGACATGGAGTCATATATGTATTTTGATGGTCATTGGAAGATTGGCATATCTCTCGATCGATCCCATGCTTGTGTGACCAACTCTGATCCATAAATCAATATGTCACCGGCAGCAGAGTCGTTTTCAGGATCTATCTATCTAGTACGTGTGGAGCACATGAAAAGGAGCAACATTAAGATGCATCAACCAATAACTGACACTGATACATGTCATTCTGGGTTCCGGCGAAAACTGCAAGAAGCAGTGGGAGAGTTTGGAGCCATGCATGGAGCACTGGATCCGCCGCCTTTTCCTCTGCTTTTTCCCTGAAGTAGAAGCAAACACTATGCTACAAAAAGAAAGAAAAGTGGAGTATTCTTTATTCTGATGGATGTATACGTGTATGGATGCCCACCGGCAAGTTCATGTGAACTAGATAGAGAATATTTTGGTCATATGATGCAGACAGCAACAGACAGCACAGTCCATATAACAAGAATACACATTTAGGCCACACACATTATTGGATGAGTGGGTCTGGTTCATGTCAGAACGGTTACTGCGGCTGAAATCACCACTTAAAATTAAAGTGTTCCCTTGGTTTCTATGTCGGTGGCTCAAATCATTGCTTAGAATGAAAGTGTTCCCTTTATTTCTATGCAAGGGGTAGATAAGTTTTACAATTGCTTGTTATGCGCGTGGCTCCATGCATCTTTGCCAATTTAGGTATGCAGAAATAATGTTGTATTTGACAAGAAGAAAGTTCTATCTTGTAAGGAGTATTAGCTAACCGCACTTCCGACTCAAAAGAAAAAAACAAGCCACATTTCTGTGGCTCAAATTACTAGGGTAGGGCTTGTTCTCATCAAAAGCCCTTGGTAACTCAAGTAGTTAGCGGTGAACATGGAAAATAGTTTTCATCCCACGGAACCGCGGTTAACTGATACACGCTTACAAGATGGAACAACCAAGTAACTTGTTCAGGGGATTTGATATTAATTAAGGTGACGATGGACCTAGGATCTTAACATCGGGGTGCCGCTACTACAATATTGTGAAAATTTACACTCCATAATATAATTTAGTCTAAACATTATCATGGTATCAACAAATAGTTATAAATAGCATTAACTTATTAGATAATTAGTGTTAAGTATATAGCTAAACTTACTTTGCGTTCACCCATGGCACCCCTAGATTCGCCCATGAATTAAGGAACAAACAATTAATCTAATCACTTTCATCGAGCATTGGACTTAATAGATCTCATGACAACTAGTATTTAGCAACTTGTTGGATCATGGTAGTCAACAATAGCTTCCCTTTATCTTGGACAGACATTGTTATCTTGTATAGCTGATCTGGTTTGCACCAGCTTGAGGTTGGAGGCTGCCACTCGTGTGCCATCTCCCAGTCTTCATCTATCTCCCAATGATAAAGGCAGTGACACTATGGACGCACACATACACATGATCGATTAAACGATGTCCAAACTACTTAACTAGCTATCTATATTGGTGAGGTTAAGTGGACGAATGAATGTACAAATTAACTTACCTCATAGATGAAGGATCATTTCAATAAGTACATACAACAGCATAAGGAACTCATAATTATAATATAGTACACAACCTTTCAATGATTTGCAGCTATTATGGTGTCTTGAAATGTTTACAATTTTCCATGCAATGTGATATATTCTATTAAAGTGCCTCATTCGTACATATTGGAGGTATTTTACCTATGATAGGGCCTCAAATTAGTTAGCTGACACACAGCTTTGTAATATACATGTGGTTACAAGGTTCAACTCATATTTGGCGAATGAAATACATTTTTCTCTCTCAAAATAAGCATTGTACATATTTGGCGGCCGCGATGGTTTACTCATAACTTCCAATCCATTTTCCACCCTAGAGAAGTCCTCAAGATAAAATAACAACTTTATACATAGAAAAAGCTCGTCTTTATTTAACTTTGAGTTGGTGATGAATTGATTCAATCGGTTGCATACAATAAATACACATCTAATAAGTAGCTAGCCTCCTCAAATTACATGCTTAAATTAACATAAAGCATAATAATACTTGTTTCAATAAATACATTTTCTTTGATTGGTCTGCTGACCTTTTGAAATAGTCAATCAACATAACTCATCCAACCGGTCAACAATAACCAACTTATTTTACTTTGATGAAACACTACCGGAACCATTCGAGGTTAAGTTTACTAGGATCATAGGGCGAAGCTGGGGGTGATGGAGACACATCGGCTTCGGGTACCTTGACAAAGCGGCCATTGACCCGTGGCCTGAGCTCGGCATAAGCTTTTCTGGACTCGTAGCGGATTTGCTTGTCATATCGCCGCCTCTTTCTCTTCTCCCTGTACCTCATCACCTTTGCCTGTCTCTCCTGCATCGTCGGATTATGGGCAGCCCCCACCATCATCTCTGTATCAATAGTCATGATTCTTGCATTGCTAATAGTGCTGGTGAATGTGCCCCCGCAGAATGGCACCTAAAGATCAAGAGGAAAATAATCATAAGAGTGCAGTTATGTACTTTTCTTGTGGGTAGCAGATATGTACTTGATATTCGCTGTTTATGAAGTATAGTTGGTCTCTTATTAACCAGAAATTGACCCTTTTTCATTTAGTGGTGCACTCGATTGTAACTGTTCTATTTTTTTTAGACAATGAAAGAGAACAACTTTCTAGCCTTTATGGCCAAAGAAGCGCACAGTCCAAACTCAATTGCTCTATGAATATATGTTTTATTTAGGTGTATTATGTATGTGCGTACGTGTAACCCTGTACATCTATGCACAGTTTTATGAATTGCTAAAAATGTTTAATTTCATCAAAAATTGTGATCTGGATCCATTTGTGAGGAACATGACATCCTCAAATGATTGATAGCAAGTAATTAAGTAGGCAATTTCCTGATGGAAACTAATTAAACAAGGATCTTGTTTCCAATTCATGAGGTTTTGGTCTGTTTTGGACCTGATCTCGATCAGTTTTATGAACTCGGTAAATCAATCACCGGGCCACTACGGAAGCAATTATGGGGAGTAGTATCAGTTATATATGACCTATAAGCTTACAAAACTAGCTCGAGAGAAAGTTTAAATACAAAATAGCATTCAAATTCATAAATGACCACATAAAATGAGAAAGAGGGTGCATCGATCCAGTATATAGTCCATTTCACAAACTTTGTCAAGGAATTAACATGAAGGCGCGGACATATGTATTGTTTGACTATTATTTTCAGTATTTACTAAACTCAGACAAAGCTCTAGCTAGCAGCTTCATTATATGCCTTCCCTTGGCTGTGTCGGTCGAGTTAGTTAGTTATTACACAGGTCAAATTTTCAATATGCATGTATGACTGATTACCTTGTTAGTCAAACAAAATGAAATAATTATATATGTCTGACTGATGATGTGAGCGCCCATTCTTGGGCATCAACTGATACAAAACACAAACTTTCTGCCTTCGTAAATTACAATCGACCAGCATAAATTAACAGAATTTTGTTAAGTGTGATTTTTGAGATTGGGGGGAGTAGATGGAGATTATAAGTGTGATTTTTGTTAGCAGGAGGCCCCATAGATCGGCAAGAGATGGAACAATTAAGCAGCAGTACTACTCACGATGGTGGCTCTTGGCGGCGCCGGTGGCTGCAGCAGGTGAGCCAGGTGGTGGCCGCCAGCGTCCACCTCCAGGGTCAGCCTGCTGCTGTTCCCTGCAGCTGCTGTTTCATGAAACGGTGTGGTCCATGATCTGCAGTGGTGGCAATTGGCCGGCGGTGGCGGTGGGTAGTCCGCTGCAGTGCCGTCGTGGTGGTGGTGGTGGTGGCCTTGGGCGAAGAACTGGTACTCGCGCAGCCGGTGTTCCTGATGATGCTGAAGAACGGGCGAGATCATGTGGTGTGGGCAGTTGCTGGCGCCGCACAAACCGCATGACATGGACATACTGCTAGCTAGCTCTATCGTTTGCTTGCTTGCTTGTTTGTTTCTGGTGTGATCTGGTGCGTGGAGGAGGAGAGATGTCGAGTACTAACTACTAAGGCACCTTGAAATAGCTTTTTTTCGAAAAGGGGGATTACCCCAGCCTCTGCATCAGAAAGATGCATACGGCTCATATTATTAAAACCTTGAAATAGCTAGGGCTGTACTGTGTCTCTCCCTCCTCCACTGGACTGCATATATGCAGCACTGAGCTGCAGACCAGACAAAATATTCGATCTGAGAATTAGCAAAAGACGATGCATCAAATCCAATCAAATAGGCCGAACTAATGACAGCGTCGGAATAGATACAATCCCTCGATCCATTTTTGATTTCTTTCTTTCTTACGCGGAGGAGCTGGAGCCATGCACACCTTGCTTGCCGGGAATCTCCCACATGATATTATGTCCACACAAGGCCACTCCTAGATATTTATAGCTTTTTTGGTCACTGTCAAACAAAAAGGAGATGGTAACACAAAGGCCCGAGGTAGACAAACACAACACAATGGAAACCATGGTAATACTAAAATAGAAAAGTACTAGTTGTGGAACAATTAATTGTATAGTGTAGGTCCTATATGACTTTAGCATTGTCTATATGTCTTTCTTTTTACTTTTGACAGACAGTTGGTATTGGTTGTGTGCATCTATGCAAAGGCCGCGTGTTGCAGTTGCATTTTTAGTTAAACAAAACACTCTTAATCATAAAAATATTAATGTCATGGGCGTGGATTTTATTTTTGCGAAGATGTTTAAAACCATATATTAAGAATCACATGACCTTAAAAACACACTCATATAGAAAAAAAAAATTACACTCAAAGCTTTAGGGGTGCTGAAGTTTTCTTCCTCTTGCATCCATCGGCGGCGCACTGTGAGCAAAGTTTACTGCCGTCTTTGAGCCTCCATCTTGATGTAGCAAACTTTTTCTGAAACCCAAGAGCTTGTAGAAGCAACGATCGGGAAGTCGTCGATGCAGACCAAGAGATGTCGGCGACCGTGATTTGCAAAGCAAATCGCCATCCCAGATAAGAGAACGTCGATAAGGACATGTAGAAACTCTGAAGATCACGAAAGCTGACTGAATACAAGCGAATCCATGGGAAACCTAAACCGATCGGATCCGGGAAGACCCGTCGACGGAGACACAAAATCACACACCCTCCATCGGTGGTGAGCACACCAACAGGGTATAGGATGGGGACAACATTACTTTCAAAAGTGGGGAAGCACCGCCGGCACGCCGTCCCTAACAAAACATGAAAACACAATAAATAATGCACTAGACAAATTTCTCACTCTGTTGTACGCCAACTCTAGATCTGAGATCATACTTGCGGCCGCCGACATCATCTTCTCGGATGACCTAGCCAAGATGGGTTGTCGTAGAAGCTCACCAGGCTGGATTGGTCTGGCCGCCGCAGGATTCACCAACGCCGTTGTCGAGCACTGCTTGACAGAGACCACTCGAGCCCTCGTCTCCTTCTCAAATTACAACAACCCTCCAACACCTTGAAATCTTCCACAGTAAGCTGCCCCTGAACCCGAACTCCCCACCACCGCCACCATGTGGTGGCGGCAAGAAAGGAAAGCGATGGGAGGGCTAGGCTTTTTCAATTGTGTGAGCCTCCCCTCATAACGAAGCGTTACGTATGGGCGTGGAAAATAATTTAGTTGTAATATGAGAACCAACTAAAGTTCACCACACAAAATACATAGTTGACGATTCCAAATGTACTAGTTTCACAGTTAAACCGACCAAGATATTAACCGGTCAATTTGATCATGTTTGCTATGTTGCACGCACATCGGTGACATGGAACCATATATGTATCTGGATTTCCATTGACAAGCATATATCTCGATCGATCCCTTGTGTGTGCGACCTACTCTGATCCACAAATCGAGGTATCACTGGCAGCGGAGTCGTTTTCAGGATCTATCTATCGTGTACATGTGGAGCACATGAAAAGGAGCAAAATCAAGAACGAAGCAAGCATTGGCTAGCACATTTCAATCCAGATACACATATGGTCGATCTTTCTAGGCGGCGAAAAGCGCATGAAGCAGCGGGAGAGTCTGGAGCCATGGAGCGCTGGAATCAGCCGCCTTTTCCTCCTTTGCATAAAATGGAGCCAGACGGTCCACACAATCCTGAGCTCGCCGGAGTAGCACGCGCGTGGGTGGCCTAACCAGCACCACACCCTGCAGGCCACCACACAGATCCATGCATCTCCGGCCACCACAAACATGATTCATCTTCTTCTGCCCTGAAGTAGAAGCAAGTGCTATGCTACAAAAAGAAAGAAAAGTGAAGTATTCTTTGTTCTGGTAGGTATATGTATAGATGCGGGCCAGCAATTTCATGTGAACTAGCTTGGTAGAGAATATTTTTGTCATGTGATGGCGTGATGCAGACTGCCACACACAAAGCACAATCCATTACATGTGTGTTCTTTTAGGACTGGCTAGCTAACTAGAATCTCACACATTAGGCATTGACTTCTCTCATCCTAGCTAGCTATCGACTTGATGGATCTTGAAAATCACACACAAAAAGTATGCATACAGTAAATAGGTAATTGCTTTTGATGTGCTGAACAGCCCAGGCGTCCCCTCGCATCGCCCCCGCGGGTGACCCGGGGGAAAACCCTAGCCGCCCCGCCTCTCGGCCTCCAACACTTCTCACCCTCCTCGCCGCCGTCCGCAGCGCCGCCGGGCGAAGCCTGGCCGGCAGGACGGCAGCGGGGCTTCTCCTCACCCCTTCCGTCATGGCTGGCGCGGGACAACAAGACCGGGAGGTGCGCCGGCGAGCGCGGGTCCGGCGGCGCGCGGCGGCGGGTCTCCGGTGGCGCCTGCGCAGCGCGTGGCGGCGGCCTGCTTGTGGCGAAGTGGTGGTTGCGTTGGATTTGACCGGTGGTCGCGAGTGCCACCAGATCCAGATCAGATCCATCTGGATCCTGTCTTTGGAATCCGTCGGCCGTCACGGGGTGGTGGTGGTCGCCGTTGGCCACGTCGGATCGCTGGATTTGGCGTCTGGAGTTCTATGTTGGGTTCTTCTCAGTCCTCCTTCCTGGTGGGTTGAGCCCCATGGCTCTTTCATCTCTGCAGGTTTTGGTTCATGGCTATTGCCGGATCCACAGCAGACGGAGGTTTGGTGGTATAGGATGGGACCGGAGAAAACTTTGGTCGGCTTGTTCGGCCCAGCATCGGCGACGTCACTCCACGCCGTTATCCTCCCTGGAGGCGAAGCCGAGGTCTGTCCTATCCACCCCCGAATCCCTCCCGGACAAAAGTCCAAAATCCAGTCTGGATTGGGTGGCGGTGGCGTCCTGCGCATCGTA
Organism: Aegilops longissima; assembly: GCA_021605205.1. Lineage (NCBI taxonomy): Eukaryota > Viridiplantae > Streptophyta > Magnoliopsida > Poales > Poaceae > Aegilops > Aegilops longissima. The sequence goes on from CM038679.1 coordinate 681,459,666, forward strand.
TTCTCCATGGAGGCGCCGTCTGGGGAGGACCTCGTATTCGGGGGAGAGATGCTGCGGGTGGTGGGGCTCCACGTGGCTCCAGCAGTGCCGACGGTGTGGTGGTTGCCAGGAGGAGCGGCGTTGTATCTACTGCGTTGATGACGACGAGTTTTGGCGGCATGGTGCAGCTGGATATCATGGACGAATGCAGCTGGATGGTCGAGCGCAGGGTGGTGGCGCTGTCTGACACCATGGTGGCGTCGACGGCAGGCTGGCAAGGTTTGCGTCAGTCCCTGCTATGGAGATGGATCGGTGGAAGACGGCGGTGGCGGGCTCGGTGAGTGCGCCGGACCAGTGTGTGACCCAGTCCCGGTATGTGGCTAGGATGGAACATCCGGCTTTAGATGTTAGGTTTTGGTGTGATGTCTGTTTGGTAGGCTCGGACATTCGGCACCCCTACATCAAGAGGATAGGAGTAGCGATAGGTGTTGCTAAGATGGTGGCTCCAGACTTACTGATGTACTACTTTGTAAAGTCTTTGTGAATAATTAATAAAGTGGCGCATGCATCGCCCAGATGCAAAGGCCGGGGGTACATCCTCCTTTTCCAAAAAAAATTGCTTTTGGTGACAAAATTATGAGATTTCTTATACAGTGAAAAAACTGTACTGTCTAATAGGCGTGTGTGTCGGTCTACGCTCGTGGGAAATTGAGTACCGAAACACCATGTCCCCTTCCCCCCTTTAACTTGCAAATCCATAGCCGTAGTCACCGTATACCCACCTTGCCGGCGTGTTCCACCGGTCGCGCCTGCACCAACCGTCGTTTCCAACAACCCCTTGCAGCCTTGTCCGCCACACCTTTCCATGGAGCACCCCCACCCCCCCCCAAAAAAAATTTACGCGGAGCCGTGCTACCCGCGACCGTCAGAACCTAGCCGGCGTCGTCCCTACGCCGGTCCGCCACATACCAACCCCCCCCCCACCCCTCCACACACACATTCAATCAAATCAAATAGACTCAACTAATGAGCGGGTCAGAATAGATACCATCCTTCAAACCATTGTTGATTTCTTTCTTTCTCTCGCGGAGGAGTCGGAGCCATCCAGACCTCTTGCTTGCCAGAAATACCCCACATGATCTTATGTCCACACAAAGCAACTGCTAGATATTTGTGTAGATCTTTTGGTCACTGCCAAACAAAAAGGAGATGCTAACACAAAGGTCCGAGAGAGACAAACACAACAAAATGGAAACCATGGCAATACTAAAACAGAAAAGTACTACTGTGAAACAATTAATGTCATGACCATGGAATTAATTAGGCTATAAAATGAGAACCAACAGAAGTTCGCCACACAAGATATATAGTTGAGGGTTCGAAAATATACTAATTTCACAATTAAACCGAACGAAGACATTAACCGGTCAATTTGATCATGTTTGCTATATATCATGCATGCATATCGAGGACATGGAGGCATATATATGTATCTGGATGGTCACTGGAAGGCATTGATCGCATGTTTTGTGTGACCAACTTAGTCCACAAATCGATGCCTCACCGGCAGTGGTATCGTTTTCAGGATCTATCTATTGTGTACGTGTGGAGCACATGAAAGGGAGTAAAAGTCAAGAACGAAGCAACCATTAGCTAGCACAATTCAATCCGGATACACATATGATCGTCAATCTTTCTGGGCGGCAAAAAGCGCAAGAAGTCTGGAGCCATGGAGCGCTGGAATCTACCGCCTTTTCCTCCTTTGCATAAAGCGCAAGAAGTATGGATCCACGCATCTAAGCTATCTCCGACCACCACACAGACCATTCATCTTCTTCTGCTCTGAAGTAGAAGCAAGTGCTATGCTACAAAAAGAAAGAAAAGCTAAGTATTCTTGATTCTGATGGGTATATGTATGGATGCTTGCCAGCAAGTTCATGTGAATTAGATAGGTAGAGAATAATTTTATCATGTGATAGAGACTGCCACGCACCGGGCAATCCATTACAATTGATGCGTGTTCATTAATAAGCCTGGCTAGCTAGCTACATCACAGACCTTAAGTATTGACTTCTCCAATTCTAGTCAGCTATCGGCATGGTCGATCATGAAAATCACACACACAAAAAGGGGGGAAGACTTGTATAGGATCAGCTCTTAGGTGAGATCAATCTTTTTGAAGATACAAAACATGTTCAAAAATTATGAAAATTTTTGGAGACACTCATCCCTCTTTGATGTACAAGCTCAAAAAGTTTCAGCTCCTAATTCGACTGCACTTAGAGAAACAAAAAAGACAAAATCAGATGTGAATAGTGACAAAAACTGTTCACCCAAAGCTGACACTATTCATAGTCGAATTTTTCTTTTTTGAATCTCTAATTGTAGATTGAGTTTTGAGCTGATTTTTTTTTGGAGTTCTAGACATAACCCGCAGGTATGTTGTAAATTATTTTCAGAATTTTTTGGATTGTCCAAATATGAAAATGTTAGGTTGATCCTATGATCTCACCTAAAGAGCTGATCGTATCCACAAAAAGGTGTATATACAGTAAATGGGTAATTACTTTGGTCAAAAATGTGAAATTTCTTTACAGTTAAAAAATGTACTGTCTATTATTTTGATGATATAAGTTCGGTTTGGGACCACTTCCGAAATCCTGCACCTTCATCTTTAGCCCAAATGAGCCCAAGAAAGCCCATCTCAATTCAAGCCTGTCTCCGCCGCACTCTACTGGGCCGGCAGTACTCCATGTATGTAAATAATGCCCACGCAAATTGACTTCTTCGGCTTCAAAATATTCACCGTTGCTACCGTATAAACTCCTCTGAAAAGTGCTATGGTATAAGCTCTCACATTCACAGTAAAAGATGGAGTAAGAATTGTAAAATGCCATACATGCAATATATTGCCGGACAGAAAGAGTATCTCAGAAGGTCATTCGTTTACAGCAGGGTAATTGCTCAAAAAAGAAACACAAGTTAAATATTTCTTGATCTTAATCGGTGATGGTAGCCGAGGGTAGCTTCCTTGTAATCATGGACATCATCTCGTCATCCGTCAATGAGTCACACCAACTTCAGGGTGGGGGACATTGCCGCCGTCTCCAAATCATGTTCTTAGAGCACCTCTAACTGAACCCTTGAATTCAACTCCTCAAATTCAAATTATACACAAACGTCTAATTCAAAATTCAACATTAAAACTAGATTAAAACCGCACGGTGAATAATTATAGACATTCGTTCATAAAATGTTCATAATTAAAGTAGATAGCACTCAATTTAGAGCTAAATTAAACCTAAAATGACCTACGTTTATGCTAAAATGAACACTAATCGGAGTTGGTGTCAAGGTTTATCACCTACGGCCTGCCTGAGCCCGATGCCTCGCCGTCGTGGGCGCACCTATACATCTTCAGCAGCCGCTAGTCGTCAGCGTCGGCGTCGAGATTTGCATCACCCCCTTGGCAGCACGGTGCTTGCCACCGCTAGCGGGTCAGTGAGGAGGGCGGCGACGACCACAACGTCAACTTGCTCGACGACGCGGTGCTCCTCCTCCTTTTATGGTTGGAGGGGCACCACTACGCTGTCGTCGTGCATCGGCGCCTTCGTCAGGTTGCTCACCCTCACCCCCTCCTCCTGTGGCCATAATGATGATTCGGCGCTAGCGTGGGGCTGCTCCTCTTCCACATCCATCATCTCATCGGCAGCTCCCTGCATGACGACCTGCGGGAGGTGTTGGCATGAGTAAGGCGTGGCGTGTGGGTGGGGAGCAGCGTCACCATGGCGACGGCAGCGACCAGTTGAGCGGCAGGAGCGACTCGGGCGATGGCGAGAATAACCATATGGATACTCTTCCCACTGCCACTAGTAGAAAAGAGGGCTTTGGTCCACCACGGTTTAGCCCATTAGTCCCGGTTCTGAACCGGGACTAATGAAACATTAGTCCCGGTTCATGCGCCCAGGCCACGTGGGCCATTTGTCCCGGTTAAATCGGACCTTTTAGTCCCGGTTGGTGCCACGAACCGGGACTAAATCGATACCCATTAGTCCCGGTTCGTGCCACCAACCGGGACTAATGGGGTTTGAGGCATTAGTACCGGTTCATGGCACGAACCAGTACTAAAGGTCCCATTTTCAAACTCTACCCCCGATCGCTTTTCAGTTTTAAAAAAATTAAAAGAAAATGATGAAAATGTCAAAAAAATAAAAGAAAATAAGTTTCCCGTGTGATATGTGGTCTAGTTGTTGGGAAAATTTGCAAATATGAATTTCGACTTTATTTGCAAAACCCTCGAGAATTTGTAAAATTGGGCATAACTTTTGCATACTAACTCGGATGAAAAAGTTTTTTATATGAAAAATCATCTACACGAAAAGTTACATCTTAAACATTTTCAAAATCCTCAAAAACCTAACAGAAAAAAAGTTACGGGGCTTTTAAGATCTAGAGTGGAAAAAATCAAAAAAATTTCAAGCTGTGGTCAAACAATGGTCAAACTAATTATTCTAGAATATTAGTGTTACTAAATAATTATTTCAGTTATTTTGAATTTTGGTCAAATCTGGTCAAACTGTGGTCAAACTATGGTCAAATTATGGTCAAACAATGGTCAAACTAATTATTCAAAATAACTATTGTTTTTTAAATAATTATTGTTTTTTAAAACAATAGTTTCAAACTCAAACAGTGAAATGTGTCACTTCATGCTCAAGCAGAATTCCTGAGGGTTAATAGGATTGACATCGTACTATTGTCAGGAAAACAACAAGTGCAGACTTGGAAACGAGGGAGAATAGAACCCGGAAGTTAAGCGTGCTCAGGCTGGGGGAGTGGGAGGATAGGTGACCGTTCGGGAAGTTAGATGATTAGGAATGATGAGGGGTGATTAGAGATTAGAGGATAAATTGAGCAGTGATGAGGGGTGGTGATTAGAGATTAGAGGTTAAAATAATTCAGAAATTTGAAATAAAAAAATTCAAAAAAAAATTCAAAAGAAAAATCATAAAATTTCATTTAGTCCCGGTTGGGGACTAAAGGGTGGAGGCATTAGTCCCGGTTCATGAACCGGGACTAAAGGCCCTCACCAACCAGAACAATAGGCCCTTTTTCTACTAGTGTGCATGAACTCACACGTGAGAAAAATTGTTAGTCACATATTAATCACGATTGAATCCACTAGATGACACATTCACTCCACGCGTGGGTAAAATGCCACTGCAAAGAAGAAAAGACACTTAGTTATAAGGCTTCCGATAAAATGTCATGCATTGTATTTTCCGATTAAAAAGGTTAAAATTATGCAAAAATGCTCAATGGAGCTCGGTCTTCATGGAGGCCGAATTTGAAATGGTCAAAATTCAAACTTGCACATTTAAAAAAAAACTGAAACAAGTACACATGCACATAGAGACACAATGCACACGTGCGTAAATTTTCAGGACAAAATACGTTAAAATGAGGGCTACACAAAAAAGACAAATATGAGGCTTTTTAGTAGTTGCACTATTCATCCTCAAAGTCCATGAATTTGTCTTTTTTGCACCTGTCACGTTTCAAGGTATTTCATTCTGAGATTTTACGCACATGCACATCACGTCCTTGTTTACTTGTATAATCTTTTTCAGACTTGTTTGAAACTAAAATGTTTGAATTTTGATTTTTTTTTCAAAAATTTCGGCCTTCATGGAGGCCAAGCTCCAAAACGCCCCACTCAAAATTGATCCTCATACTGTCAGGGCACACAAAGGTTGGTTAGCTTTGGTGGATCGATCTCCACTGGTTGGTCATCATGCCGTGTGTGTGTACGTATGAAGCTATGATTTTTTTTAACATGGTACTCCCTCCGTTCCCAAATATTTGTCTTTCTATCCATCTCAAATAGACTACAACATACGAATGTATGTAGACATGTTTTAAAGTGTAGATTCACTCATTTTGCTTTGTATGTAGTCACTTGTTGAAATCTCTAGAAAGACAACTATTTAGGAACGGAGGGAGTATAATTGAAGTCGCTCACATACACGAGCATACACTCACCCTATGAATGCATGCACGCACAGCCTATCCATGTGGACAGCTCCGAGAGACTAGCTTGAGATTTTATGAAGTTACCAGAGGCGCCTCGTAGTCAACGAACGTCTCCTTCCACTGAACAAACATCAGCGGAAGCCTGAAATAAATCTAGAAATAATGCAAACACAAGTCTACGACTTGAATCCTGGAGGGCTGGAATACCACTATCCTCTTAACCATCCAACCATAAATTGGTTCCCTGAAGCTACGAAAGTTTATACATTATTATCTGGGAAGAAACGAACGACTGAGGGTGCATGCTGGATGCTCGTGCATTGCTATGGAGCGGAACAAAATATTTCCTTTTCATAAAAGAGCATTTTTGTTAATTCAAATATAGCATTGAGCGGATTTAGCATAATGAGCGATATTTGACCTCTGTGTAGCTAACATGCACACGGACATCAAACTCCAGAACAAACTGTCTGACAAGAATATAAAAACGACAAGTTGGCAGCAGTAAAGCCATATGAGACCGAAATTTTGCCTATGTCGACGAAGAAGGTGTGCCGATCTGGATATTATGCTGACATCCATATTGGGTAAAAGGATATGTGGCCACCCACTTCAACTGCATACACACCACCTTGCACATCAATTGATAAAGTCAGTATGAACAGTTCGGCTTAGCCAAAAACCCAAAAAACCTTTAATTGGTGTATTGAGCTTAACTTATTTTCACCACCTCCTCCTTCACAATGAAAATAAATTGGGGGTAGACTAGCTCCCCGCAGAAGTTACTTACAAACGAAGAGGGATATTTGGTTGCCCACGAAGTTTGTGCAAATTACTAGCAGAATGCCACCGCGTGACCTGCCTACGAACCCGATCGAAAAAAGGCACACCCACATGTGCAACCAAAACAGAAAGGAGGAGAGCTCATTTCCAACTCTCGATAGGGTTTCCCGCCGCCGTGGCCACTCGTGCCGCCCTCACCGGTCACCGCGACAAAGGGTTCCGCCACCACATGTCCTCCCCCGTACCTTCTCCGCCATTGCCATGGATGGAGGGTAGGCGTCCCGCTGCCTCACGGACTCCGGAATTACTTTTTTCGAAGTAAGAATAATATTTTACAAATGGTGAACAATTTTATATTTTCTTAAGTCTTCTAATGTTTAACTTTTTATTATTTATAAACGGTGAACATTTTTACACGTACCCAACTGGGCCGGGCCACTAGAGCAAAGTAATTGTTTGTTTTCTGTAGCGTGTACCGCGCAACAACAAAATCTAAGAAAAACAGCGCCGCATTTTGAAATGTGATTTTTTTTTGTAAACGGTGACAAGTTTTGAAACACATAATTTTTTAGTTCGTGATTTTTTTGATGATGGGAACATTTTTATGAAATTCTGAACAATTATTGAAAAGCATGATTGTTTTTTCAATTCCCAAACATTTTTTGAAAACTTCAAGGGCATGTTTGGTTCAAGTTTTGAACAGTAGTCGCATTGCATACACTTCTCAACCTAGTCTGGTTGAGCAAAAACAGCCCCAAATGCGTCATCTGCAAGTTGTTTGGTTGCCTGCATCGAGGGTCGCTGCATTAGGTAATACGCAAGTGCACTTTGTTTGGTTGCCTGCATTAGCCCAAGCGGCACATGAACATGGTGTTTGGTTGCCCGCATGGGGTATGATTAAGAGCTATCACTTGCACTTAGCACATAGGGTTAAGAGCTAGCAGAGAGAGGGGGAGAAGAAATGCAGTGTGCGCCGGACCATGGCGACTGCGGTGGATAGTGGCTGTGGCGCCGTGTCCGACATGATGAGCATGGAGTCGTCGACGAGCGACCCCGTCGGCGACACGGCGAGCGACACCGTCGACGAACTAGTTGCGGTGCTCGCGCAAAGACAGTCGACAGAGGAGGAGAATGCAGTGCTCGCGACATGGTATCGTCGGTCGCGATGGATGAGAGGCGGCCGAGATGATCGATGCGGAAACGACTCGGTGTAGTAGGGCAAGAGAGAGAGGCGAAGATGATCGACCCGTCGGCGGCGCTGATTTAACTGCGGTGTCGCGTGGAGGCAGAGGAGACAAAAAAGCAGTGTGCCCGCCATTGCAGCGTCAGTGCAGTAGGAGGACGACAGAGAGTAGGCCGAGATGAGCGACGCCGGAAATGACTCTAGTGTAGTAGCACACGGGCAAGGAGATCAAGGGGAAGGGGTTCGACGTCGAGAGGGACGAATAGGAGGGCTCTGAGCAGAGGACAGAGGAGCTCGACATGGCGGCATCAGTGCAGTAGACTGCTATCCAAAGAGAGATGAAGCTACGATCGTCGAAACCAAAAACTTACAACATGAATGTTGTGAGAAACTGCGAGATTAGGCTGCTGGTCAAAGGAAAATTCAAATGATCGATCGTCCGCGACGAATCTGACAAAATTCTTGCAGAATAACTCCAAACGGGAACACAAGATTAAGAACTTACGGCCGACGAAACTACGAACCGAATGGAACCAAAGCACCGTTGTGTAGATCAGAGGGACATGGAAGAGAGGAGATTAGGGAGGAGCTTACTGGAGGTTGAAGAAGACACCATGTAAACAGCTCGCATCCCTCCTGTTTCTCCTCGTGCAGGGACCCGCTCGCTGCGCTTCCACTCGGCCTGGCTTGAGAGAAACTGCCGATCTGAGCGTTTCCGACGAGCCAGGCCCAGAGGTGCTTTAAGTTTTGTGCTATGCAGGCCCAATAGTAAAACCAGGCAACCAAAAAGCCCGTTCCCTTCCCTCGCGGGCCTGGTTGGGCCTCATGTAGGCAACCAAACACGCCCCAAGGATTTTTGTGTTTGTGAGAAAAAATGGAAATGGAAATATTTTTTAATTTTTGATTTTTTTTGGAAAACACAACCATTTTCGTACGTCACCCAACAAATTTTAAAAAGTGCAAACATTTTTTTAATTTATGAACACAATTTGAAACTAAGATCATTTCTTTGAACTTTTGAAGAATTTTTAGAAAATGTGAAATTAGGAACAAATTTTGAAAACAAGAAAAGTTTTTGAATTTTTCACAAACATTTTTGAATTTTCCGTTTTTTAAAACATGAATTATTTTTGGAAAAATGACAATTTTCAAAAACAAATGATAGAGGAAAAGGAAGAAAAATATGCTTCCACAAGAAGCATAAATTTGCTTATATGATATGCTTCTCAGAAAGGGAAGAATATTGTGAATTCTCTTTTTGCACAATTTTTTTGTCCTTCCACGAGAAGCACATATTTGCATCGTGGAGGCACATATTTGGTTTCACGAGAAAAACATATTTACTTCTCGTAGAGGTATATATATATTTCTTTTTTTAACACTTCATCACAATTTTTAGATTCACGAATTACAAGCAAAACATCATAAAGATAATCTACTGCACTCAAATCACTAGCAATTGGTTCATCATAGTTGGATCTTTAAAAAGATTAGCAAGTGGATGAGGATTCATAAATTTTTTGCTTTCTGATTTTGAATAAATACACAATTATGGCAAGCAAACAAGCAAACAAACCAAGTAAGGCATAAAGACAGACGAAAAGACAAATATTTTTATGATTTTCTGAAAATATTTTAGAAGTGGGGGAGAGGAAAACGAGAGGCAAATGGCAAATAATATAAGTGCAAGAGATACAAGTTTATGATAGATACTTGGTAGAACCTTTCCGGCAACGGCGCCAGAAATTCTTCCTACTACTTCTTGAGCTTGCAAGGGTACCCTTAACTAAACTAGTGATTTCGGGTTTTCCTATGCTCTTGCCGGTTTAAAGAAATTGCACAAGGGGAGGGGACACCTCGAGAGAAACGGGCCGACGCCGGGCCGTATCCAACACGCACGCGGCAGCCTTCTCGTCTCTTCCACGGGGTGCGCTCCGGGCTATTCCCCACCTCCATTTCCCTCTTTTTTTTTCACGAGTTCCCGCCCCTCCTCCCCATGGCGTCGACCGCCTACGAGCGCCGCCTGCTCGCCGCCGCCGACCTCGTCCTCTCCGCCGACGGGAAGGCCCAGCTCCCCCGCCTCTCCTCCGCCGACCTCGGCGTCACGGCCGACCTCAAGCCGCACCAGCTGGACGGCGTCGACTGGCTCATCCGCCGCTACCACCTCGGCGTCAACGTCCTGCTCGGTCCGCACCCGCTCCTCCTCCTCCCCCGCTGCCCGCCATCTCCTCTCCCCACCTCCTTCCCCCACCTCTCAGCTTCTCCTTGAGCACTACGCCGTCGCGATTAACTAATCGAATCCCGTTCCGTTTTGCAGGCGATGAGGTGAGCCCCTTGATTCCGGCCGCACTTCCGTAGGCGATAACCTGGGGCGGGATGGCGCAGCTTCGATTCGGCCACCAACGTCGGCTGCCGCGTGTTGAAATCGGGCGCTGCTAACACTTTCAGAGCAGTGCCACGTTTTGCTGATGTTTGTGCCTGACCGTAATGTGCAGATGGGGCTGGGGAAGACCCTGCAGGCGATTTCTCTGCTGAGCTACCTGAAGATCAAATCCATCGCCCCCGGACCGTTCCGTGTGTACTCTACCTTGTTTAACCCCATTCATTCGTCAGCTTAATAATAGCTAGCCGCGCTATTGTTTCCATTTCATCTCACGAGGGTCTGATTTTTCTTGCAGTGGTGTTATGCCCTCTGAGCGTGACGGATGGCTGGTTGTCGGAGTTTGGTAAATTCTGCCCCACCTTGAAGGTCATCCAATATGTCGGTGATAAGGCGCACCGTCGTCAGATACGGAGAACGATTAATGAAGATGTCCAAAAATCTTCACATTCAGATGTATGCTGCTCTCTTACAAGTCTTTGTACTTCGTGTCTGAATCTCCATCAATGTGGGCAACAACACCCATTGGATGTTATATTTGTTGTCCCTACATACCCAAAATAGCTTTGTTTGCTTGTCCTAGAGCATTGTTTCTCACTGTACTTCTGTAGGAATTTTGGTACATTGCCTATAACTTCTTTATTCTTTCACCAATGCAAATAGGAATTGCCATTTGATGTGATGCTGACGAGCTATGACATAGCCTTAATGGATCAAGATTTTCTTTCCCAAATTCCTTGGCTCTATGTGGTGATTGATGAGGCACAGCGTCTTAAAAATCCTTCAAGTGTATGTAAAACCGTTGCTTCACTATGATAATGGGAGTTGTGGGCTCTGAATATGAGTTGTATGACACTAGTTCTGCATTTTTTTTTCAGGTATTGTATAATGTTCTTGGAGAACGCTTTATGATGCCAAGGCGTCTACTACTAACAGGCACTCCTGTCCAGAATAACCTTTCTGAACTATGGGCGTTGATGCACTTCTGCATGCCTTCAGTTTTCGGGCCCCTAGATGAATTTCTTTCTACTTTCAAGGAAGCAGGGAATTTGTTATCAGGTATTTACCTAAATGTTATAAAGTGATTCAGCCGGTGACATTTTTTGTTCTGTCAGAAACAACCTATACACATCTTGGCCGTGAGCGCCATATACCTCATGTGCCACTGGGTTTAATGTTTTTCATTAAGCGGCCACTTTGTGTGCAAGCATATGCGTAGTTCTTCGTGCTTCATGTTGTATTATATTTAGGGACATGGCGATGTGTTTTTTAAAAGTTGTTACTGTTTCATCATTGGCCTGGCTATTTTTTTTGGTGAACACTTAAAATCAGAATACAACCTATACAGATCTTTTATTTGTTTGTTTGAAGACAGTGATTCGATTGGCAGCCCTCTCTTTATGGGTACAAAACATATTTGTGCTTTTACAAGAGAAAATTATCACAGTACCGTAGAAAAGAGGAACAGATTGGAAAACATATCCAATGTGGGCCCTGGGCCACATGTCATTGATACATTAGATAATATTTCCCTCTTCCCTGATATTGGATATGGTAGCACAGTTGGCTAGTATAGTCATCTTAAGGACCGCAACAAACAGGTAACAGGTTCAAATCACTGAAATCTTAGTGGAGTTTCCACAGGAATAACCCAACCAACCATGATTTTTGGGGAACTACACATCAAACTTTGGTTATCAGGTAATGATATAAGGTGCCACAGGCCCACAACGTTTGGCTATGCAAACCAGTGCTTTTTAATCATTCAAGCTAGTTCTGTCCACATCATTAAATTATCTGTGACATCATGTCTTCTCATTTTATTTGTTAGAGATCTTCACATAAGTACAGGGGGCATCTGCCCTGCTCTGCTGCTCTTTTCTTGCAAAATATGTGAACATGCACCATTCCTTAACAATATCTTATTTTTCAGTTTTATTAAGTCAGCTTCTTTTGGTTTTTAAAAAACGGGAATATGTTTCTCAACAGGTAGTGAAGCTAACAAAGCCAACAGACAATTCAAGATCCTTAAACATATACTCAGAGCATTTATGCTGCGACGAACAAAGGCTTTACTAATTGAGAGCGGAATTCTGGAATTGCCTCCATTAACTGAGCTGACAGTGTTAGTATGACATTATCTAAGCTTCAGCGTAACCTTCTTGAATTCCCCCCTCAACCTTTCTGAAGTTTTCATACGATCTTTACAGGATGGTACCTCTGGCACCCTTACAGAAGAAGATATACTTATCAGTGTTGAGAAAGGAGCTCCAAACACTTCTTTCATTTACTGGTGGATCTTCTCGTCATCAATCTCTGCAAAACATTGTAATAGTTCTTTTTTTTTCTGCCTATCAGCATCTTGTATATATGTTTAGCTCCACAATACAAAATTGTATAGATTTCAGTGGGTGTATCCTCAGTGTTAATTTTTCATGCTTGCATTCATGCTCTTGCAAATGCAATTAGGCTGTTTGTGTTTAGCTGGCATAGTTTTACAGTTCATCCGCTTTGCCTCATGTCTTGCTTTGTGAACTAATTATTTATTAACTACTTATTTGAACTATGAATTATTTATTTATTACATATTAGTTTGCGTGTACAATAGACCCAAAGTGGTCGGACCCTTCCCCGGACCCTGCGCAAGCGGGAGCTACATGCACCGGGCTGCCCTTTTATTAGTTTGCTTGTAGCATAAATAAATATTTAATCGAGCATGACATAACAAACAAGATTACATCTCAGTAGAATTGTACTTTGATGAATCTTTACATATCATTTACAGTTTATTTAGTTTGTCAGAGTAGTTAGTTCATATCAGAGTGCTGGGATGTGGGATCTTCCATTTATATCAAGTCATGCTTCTTTGACCTTGTTTTGCCTTTTGACAGTTAAGCACATTAGAGGCTCTGTATAAATTTACGTTCCGTGTCTTGTTTTTGCAACTCCTATCAGGTAGTACAACTGCGGAAAGCTTGCAGTCATCCATATCTATTCAGTGGTATTGAGCCTGAGCCTTATGAGGAAGGGGAGCATTTGGTTCAGGTAAGTTCTAATTTATTTTTGAACATGACAACTAAGAGCATGTTTAGATTGTGCCTTTTAAACATGGGACTTTGAGAGGGACTATGCAGATCGGTTGTTCAATGATATTTTGTGATATTTATTCAGGCTAGTGGAAAGCTCATTGTGCTAGACCTTGTTCTTGAGAAGCTCCACAGGTTAGGTCATCGTGTTGTGCTATTTGCTCAGATGACTCAGACGCTGGACATTCTGCAGGTTTTGTTTTTCTTGAACCATGCTGGCATATAATGACCTATTTCTCTTATGGTTGCGCATCTGCAAATAATTTCTTTTGCATCATCCTTTAAACAGGATTTCCTAGAACTGCGTAATTACACGTATGAGCGCCTGGATGGTTCAGTACGTGCCGAGGAACGGTTTGCAGCAATCAGAAATTTCAGCTCTCAACCTACCAAAGGTGTTATAAGAGATGACAGTAATCCAAGTGGAGCTTTTGTTTTCATGATATCAACTAGAGCAGGGGGTGTTGGGCTTAATCTCATTGGTGCTGATACTGTGAGTATAATTCAATTTGAAACTATAGCTAATCAGATCCAGTTTTCTTATCTATGGATTCCAGTTATGGTTTCTTTATCCTAAATGTGTATTTAGTGCCCAGCAGACAGTTCCAGACTGATGATCATTTGTCCTTTTTGAAAACTTTATGGTATTGATCAATTTTGTTGCTCATTGACATGATTTGTTGCAGGTTATTTTTTATGAGCAAGACTGGAATCCTCAGGCTGACAAACAGGCTTTGCAGCGTACTCACCGCATTGGACAGTTGAATCATGTATTATCAATAAATTTGGTATCGCAACGCACAATTGAAGAGGTCAAAACTCTGACTTGCGATGTACCAGTATTTTCTTGATTAAGTTGCTCCTGACCTTTTCTCTTTAATTTGAAATGGTTGCAGGTCATCATGCGAAGAGCAGAGAGAAAACTTAAGCTTAGCCACAATATTTTTGGGGATAAGGATGCAACTGATGGGAAAGAGAAAGCCTTGGGAAATGAAGCTAATGACATGCGTTCGATTATATTTGGCTTACACCAGTTTGACCCCGCGGATACAGCTGCAGAAACAATCAACGAGGAGACACTGGAAAAATTGAAATTAATGTCAGAAAATGTTATCAAAATGCGTACTCATGAACCTTCAGAAAAGGATGACCGAGCATTTGAAATCAATCCAGATTTGACTGAGGGCTGCGGGGCTGTGATTACAAGAGCTTGTGATTCTATTAGCATTGATCCAGGGGTTGACGAAGCTGCATACCTATCCTGGGTAGAGAAGTTTAAGGAGGCCTCACATTCTATTGAAGATGTCCCAATTGAATTAGAAAGGCAAAGACCTGCACCTGAAGATAAGCTCTTAAAACGTGAAGCTAATAAGAAAAAGGCTGAAGAAAAGAGATTGGCCAAGTGGCAAGATTTGGGGTACCAGACATTAGGGGTCAAAGTTCCTGATAACATACCAAATCAGAATATTTCTGACTCAGGATCCGTCCAACTTGTATATGGAGATTGTACTGATCCATCTAAAGTTTGCGCTGCAAAGCCTGCCATTATATTCAGGTATGTTTTTTCAGTGAAGTAGTGTGATTAGATTATTTGGCGAAGTCCACCACCCCTTGCTAGAATTCTTGATGGAACTGTAGTATGTTATACGCCATTCCTTTATAGAAGGCTCTGAGATTTGAGATCAGGTTTTAAACTGCTTAACTTGAAATGCGCAATCTAAATTTCTTTGAATTCCTTCCAGCACTCCTTAGTTTCTTCTGAACCACACTTTGTACTAACGAATCAAATGCTGGTGCAGTTGTGTAGATAATTCTGGGACTTGGGGACATGGAGGAATGTTTGATGCCTTGACTAGTCTCTCAACATACATTCCAGATGCTTATCATCGTGCTTCTGAAGTCGATGATCTTCACATGGGGGATCTTCACTTGATTCAGCTAGATGGTTGGTTCTTACGCTAGCTCTGCTTATTTTTGCTTCTTTATGACAAGCATATCATACTTAACTGCTACTTGAATGCCTGAAAATTTCATTGGTACTGATGTTTATATGCTCACTGTACTGCTCGCATTGATGATGAACATTTATCTTCCTCTAACCTTGGCAGGATTACTAATGCAAATCAAATCCAAGTTGTGCCATTTCTTATATGCCAAACATAATAACATTAAGTAGTTACTAATTGGCCATCAGAGATTTGGCATTATGATATATGATATTTTCGACAGGTGACAGCCCGTGGACTCGTTGTTAGTGGTTTATATCTTCTCTGTTAGAATTCAAGCATACTGCAGTGTTGATGTCCATAATAGATCACATATCTAGTTACCAATTTCACGTAGCACCACAAAATTATACTCCCTCTGTCCCAAAATAAGTGTCTCAAGTTTAGTACAACTTTGCACTAAAGTTAGTACAAAGTTGAGACACTTATTTTGGGACGGAGGGAGTATGATTTAAGGACAGAATCATGTTCAGCACCTTTTCATGTATAGCAGTTCTGGCTTATTTGGTTACTCTGCAAGTCCACTGTAGGGGGTTTACATTGAAATAACAATGATACAATCCTGCAAAAGCTATATCATGGTAACCTGAGTTGGGTAGACTTTGGATGTATTTGCAGTCCGCATAGGTTTTATGGGGAGTGTGCCATAGGCCACGAGCATCTTATGTTATACTCCCTCCGTCCCAAAATTCTTGTCTTAGATTCGTCTAGATACGGATGTATCTAATACTAAAACGTGACTTGATACATCCGTATTTAGACAAATCTAAGACAAGAATTTTGGGACGGAGGGAGTATTCCGTATAAAGTTAATCTGAGTTCGTTCATTTGCATTCGAATGTGAGTTTAGACTATATTTGTCTGCTTGGTATCTAAAGTGCATTGAATTCCATTGCTATATTAAAAATGTGCCTTTTACAATGTTTGTGCATCTATGGAAGCTTCAACTTCAAGTGTATTTACCTTTTAAAATGTAGTCCACAGTTACTTGAGCTAGTGTTTTTTTTTTCACCGCCTCTGTATCCTCTGTAGAATTTACATTAGTTTTATAAATCATCATAGTCTACAGCGAGTCCAAACCGTTGTATTTCACTGCATTTTTATCCTCTCTGCAGAAGCCAACTGTAGCCGGAGTTTGGATGCACCTCTATGGGTGGCACTAGCTGTTGTGCAGTCTTATAATCCAAAACGTAAGATTCCAAGAAGTGAAATCTCAATGTCTGACTTGGAGCTGTGTTTGTCAAAGGCAGCCTTCTCAGCTGCTCAGCGTTCTGGTATCAATTCCTTCTTGACTTATTAACATTGGAACTTGAGGTGTATCTTTGAATCATGACATTAGAATGCTACCTTGTGTTTTCACCGGTTCAAGTTTGCCGTTAGCATCTTAAATAGTTTGAATGATTACTTCACAGCAAGACATATTGGGTTGACTTGTTTGGGGAGTAAGTTTAGTTTAGTTCTGAAACCAGCTCAATTCAGTTGGACCAAATTTATTCAGTAGCTCATGAGGTGGTGTGACTGGTGATAATAGACCAATAATTACAGCATATTTGTCTCGATTAACTACTTTCATCCTCTTGAGCAGTAACAAGCTCTACATTATCTAAAAAAACAAGCTCCACATTCGTGTTTTAGAATGTGATTTAGTCTAGTTAGTTTATCAAGCTCACCTTAATTTGTTTCCGTTTATTTACCTGAAGCGAGTATCCACATGCCTCGGATTGGTCAGCGAAGTGGCGCCCAGCGATCAGAGTGGTATACCATAGAACGCCTGCTCAGGAAATACGCATCGCTTCATGGCATCGACATTTTCGTGTATGTGACAGTCTCACTTCAAATTTGTTATTAGTTTTTCATTGGTAAATGCTTGCTATTGAATGAATAATCATCATTGTTTTCTGGTAACAGGTACTACTTCCGGCGACCAACCAGGCAACAGGCAGACTCAGATTAATCCTTGTCCGTTTTAACAACTCAGCCTAGCTACATGTAGCCGTGTATGTAGGGATGTTCCTGGTGTAACTTGGCCACAAGAAGAATCAGGGACCATGGATGTAGCATATATGTAACCTTTGCTTGTTCTGTAGCTCGATCAACTATGGGTAGCTGAATCGAATGAACTTGCTACGCAGTTTTATCCGTCTGTTGATCCAAAGGGTATCTTGTACTATGTGTCATGTGAGAAATATTCAGTTTGCAGCCGTTGTCGTTTCTCTATAATGCAACATTCATTTTTCATTTCCTCTGAAGTCTATATTAAATGAATATTCAACATTCAGGTAATTATAATTGTTTTACAGCAAAAGCTCTTGTTTTCATTTCTTGTATCGTTGAGGCATTTTGCGAGCTGACCCTGTTTGCATCCTTTTCAGTAGTTGTGTCCAGACCAGACCATTGTGTTTGTGATGCCATGATGATGAGGCAAGTAAGCAAAAAGACGCATGTTGCTGCATATCTTATGATGTGGCGCGGATGCTGTTTCAGGTTGACGAGTGACGACTGATTCATGTTTGGTCGATGCAAATCAGATGATGTGATGTTTCTCGCGACAACAGGTACCTCACTGTGTATCCATTAGTTAGTGGTGCTTCAGTTGAGAGTTTCTAGCTAGTCTTTTGTAGTGCAAACCCTGCTCATACTGATCGACTTGTTCATACTAGCTAGATGCTTAATCTGAGTCAAATAGCTAGATGTTTCTACGTGACATCAGGTACCCCAGTGTGATGATTGACTTGTTCATAATATCTAGTGCTTAATTTGAGTAAAAAACACATGCAAGATTCACACAAGAATCTAGATAGTTTATACCGATAAATTGCAAATATATCCCTAGCTAAGAGCATAACAATAATGTACCCACTGCAGAAAAGAAATAATCGAAACTAAAACCACATACTCAGCTTCGTTCCAGATGACTGACGTTATAAATTACATTTGTTGTTGCTATGGAACTCACCTACCCAACATGGCGTGTACGGAAAATATTCGTAACTTTGTCCGGTACATCTGAAGCCTTCAAAAAGATTATAACATGCTGGGCGCATGTTGCCTAAGCATTCAACCCTCGAGCTATTCAAATGGTAGGCGTGTACCGTAGCATCCCATGTCTCTTTCGTGAAGCTGCTCAAGAACACAATCTCTTTGAACGGGTGAAATCCGAGTACATCACATCCATGGCGACGCTCTTCAGCCATGTCTGTGATGTTGCCTACATCGTCATTGTCAGAGTCCCATTCAGTTTTTTCTTGGACTATTGCTTTCTTCTTGACTTCTGGAAGTTGAGAGCAAAAGAATTCATAGTTAATGTCTTGTAAGACCCATGGACCATGAGCATGCTGATCCGACGCTCGCACATGCTTAAGGTCATATTCACCCTTCATCATCCACTTCATCTGACCATATGATTCATCCAGGATCCAAACTCGAAAGAGACCCTTAACGAACGATGCATAGTACACGCCTTTTTTTGATCTTCCTAGATAAGCCATGGTTTCCTTGTCAGTTGGTAGTTTAATCACACGGTACTTGTCATCGGAAAGGGATATCCTGCAAGGTCAAATCATTGACAGATATTGTAAATAAGTCCATAGAATCGAGTGATCCTTTGATCATGGTAAAGCAAGTGACGGTATCAAATTGGTAATGTTATAATCAAGTATATAGGTGTATACCTCATGACAGCATTAGGCTGGCAGTGCACATAAAGTGCTTGTTGCCAGTAGGCAGAGCCACGTTTGGCCGACGACCATCTGTAGGGGTGATCTTGTCGTGCCTCGGCGACAGTCCCTGCAACATCACCTTCTCTGACAAAAGGGCTCTCCTCCCAGCGATCCGACTTCGACGAGAGGACATCCAGGATGTATGTAGATGGCGGCCATTCGGATTTCTCCACCAAGGGGTCTAATTGGATGTGTGTAGGTGGCCGCAAATAGGGAATGCTGAGCACTTGGTAGTGGGACGACACGGTGGGATCGAAGACTAGATACTCGTTGGACCAAAAGGTGACCCGTTTTGGATTGGCCGGACACCGGCGTGGAGGCAAAAGGTCCCAGCGACGCGTGGCGGGGTTGACAACGTACAGGCTGGTCAGGAGGAGGCCATTGCAGTGGTCTCGAACAAAGTAGTCTTCGTCGAACCCGTCGCCTACCTCATCAAAGGGATACCTGGGGGGAGGCAGGAAGTCGAGCTTGGTGTTGGCCGGCGA
This sequence comes from Aegilops longissima, assembly GCA_021605205.1. NCBI lineage: Eukaryota > Viridiplantae > Streptophyta > Magnoliopsida > Poales > Poaceae > Aegilops > Aegilops longissima. Next base: position 681,479,320 of record CM038679.1, read on the forward strand.
GGGAGAGGGCCGGGCGAAGAACTCCGGGAACGCGTGGGAGTCGAACTGGATGAAGATGCCGGCGAGCGAGAGCGGGAGCAGGTCCGGGCGCAGGATGCGGAGGTCGTCGACGGTGCGGCGCCAGGCCTTGCAGACGCACCGCGACACGGCGAGCAAGCGTGGTGCAAGACGGCGGAGAACGTCGCCTAGAGCGTCGTCCGGTAGGTCGTCCATGGATCTCCCGGGCTGGCCGGTAGTATCCAACTCGGAACAGCTTCTGATGGAAAAACGATGTACCTATATATGCAGGACGCCCGGTGTCGTACACAAACAAATTACCTCACGGCGTAATTTTATAGTACGTTTCAAGATTCGTGCTCTAGCTATAAAATTTTTAGGTACTGACGATAATATTTTGACACTACTTATAGAGGTCAAAGTTACCAGAAATTTGTAGCACTCCATCCCAACATCATTTTTTTTTTCATTCCAACTATTTTGTTTACTTGTGTTGTATAGTTGCATCCGAAATTATTATGTTCATTTGATTTTTTAGTCACACCTGAAATTGTTTTTCTCATCTTTGTTGTTCAACAACATTTTAGTTCAAGAGATCCCTAGGCATTGGTTTTAATTAGGTGAAATGTCATATACTCCTTCTGTACACAAATGTAAGACGTTTCTGTAGTTTAATTTAAATTGCAAAAGTGTCCTACATTTGTTTTCAGAGAGACTACTATGGTTTCATTCGGATGGTGAAAAGATAATACATAGTCTTGATGTGAAAATTAAAATTGTACAAATGGTTCATGATAGTAATACTCTAAGTTTATTTATTTTCTCTTTCCTCTTTTCAAGTTTGATCTTTTTTTGTGAATTTTCAGGGGTTGGGGTGGGGGGTCCCCACCAGGTGAGGGGTCCCCACCTGAATATATATTGATTTTTTTTCGAGAGTACGCCAATAGCGTACCTTATCTTTATAGAAGGGAGAAAGACATTTTACAAGATTCGTGCGATCGATGCGAACATCCATCGCCCGAGCACCCACTCACACCCACCTACAAGAAAATCAACTGTGATCTCTCACAAAACGGTCTAATCCACCCGCACCCACACCTGCATTATACCAGTCGCGGATTTCCTCAAGGATGGCTCTAGCTAGCTCACTATAGTCTTTAACTTGCTCCGGCCGATTGAACACCTTGGCGTTCCTTTGCTTCCACAACATCCAAGCCGCGCTGATGAAGACCGAGTCAAAACCTCGCTTGTGCTTCCCTTGGAAACCAGAGCGAGCCCTAAGCCACCACTCCACAAGTGTGTCCGTGTCATTGGGAGGAAGGACATTGATTTGTGGGAGTCAAAACACGTGTGCCACACCTGGCGAGCGTAAACACACTGCACCACAATGTGCTCAACTGTATCCTTCTCCTGCAAGCAAGTGTAGCAAGGCGAGGTGTTGTCCTGCAACCTATGTCGCGTCCGTCTGTCGGATGTCCAAAGCCGGTGCTGCACGGTGAGCCAAGCAAAGATCTTGCACTTTAGCGGTGCCCAGCTACGCCAAATCGCAGCAGCAGTAGGTGATCTGATCGCGCCCTGTGCCACACCTGGCGAGCGTAAACACACTGCACCACAATGTGCTCAACTGTATCCTTCTCCTGCAAGCAAGTGTAGCAAGGCGAGGTGTTGTCCTGCAACCCATGTCGCGTCCGTCTGTCGGATGTCCAAAGCCGGTGCTGCACGGCGAGCCAAGCAAAGATCTTGCACTTTAGCGGTGCCCAGCTACGCCAAATCGCAGCAGCAGTAGGTGATCTGATCGCGCCCTGATTAAGTTTGTCATAGGTGGATCTCGCTGTATACATGCCCGAAGGGTCATGCGGCCAAGCAAAGGTATCGTCCATGTGCATCTCTCGTTGAACTGTGGCGACTGCGTGCCTCAGGTGGACAGTTTGTAGAAGTGCCCCAAAAGAAGTCTGTGCTTGGACGTCGAGTGCCCATCTCTCATCTTCCAAGGCCTGAGCGACCGTACGGGAATTCCTGACCCTCGTTTCCACACCAGCCACCAGCGTGGGTGCAATATCTCTAACAGAGAAGCCGTGGATCCATCTATCTCTCCAGAAAAGTACCTTATTTCCTTTGCCCACCGTGATCTGAACCAAACTGTCAAAGACCTGTCTAGCATCGTTGTCCACCATAAGCTCCAATCCATGCCACGGCCTTTGTGGGTCCGTACGCCGCAACCATTCCCAACGCACCCTAAGTGCCAGCCCTTGCAGACTTAGGTTTTTCACCCCAAGACCACCGAAGCAGGTTGGCTTGCAGATTGAACTCCATGCCACTAGACATTGGCCTTCGTTAACTCGATCTTTTCCTGCCCAGAAAAACGCGCGCATCCAGCCATCGACGTCCTCCAAAACCCAACCTGGGGCCTTCAATACAAGCAATTGATGCACAGGTCTCGCCTGAAGCACCTACTTGACAAGCACAAGCCGACTTGATCTCTGCAATAAACCTCTCTGCCAAGCCGGGAGGCAGTGCCGAACTTGATCCAAGAGAGGCTGCCATTGCGCCTTGGTGAGGTTCTTGATGGCCAGCTGCAGCCCAAGATACTTGCACGGGAATTCTCCAATGGGGCACTGCAGTATCTGCTCGACTCTTGCTTTGTCTTCCTGATCCTGAGAGATCAAGATAGCTGAAGATTTCCTGTAGTTTACTCTCAGACCCGAAGCTTCTCCAAATAGCTGCAGTGCGATTTGGACAAATAGGAGATCCTGGGGTGTAGGTTTGACGAATAGTGCCACATCGTCTGCATATATGGATAGGCGCTGCGTCCAGTGGCGGAGCCAGGAAATCCGGATGAGGAGGGCCGAGCGTTCTTAAGTCTTGTTTGGGAGGGCCATTCCATGAAAATACACCATTTTAGTAGCAAAAAAGTCAGTGTTTACATTAGTGCTAGGCCTAAATCAGTGACATTAGGGGGGGCCAGGGCCCTAGCTGGCCCCCCTGGCTCTGCCACTGGCTGCGTCGCCGTAATTCCAGTGAAGGAGCTCAAAACACCATCAGACATGGCTTTAGAGACCATGGCCGTGAGGGCGTCCATGGCGATAACGAAAAGTAGAGGAGAGACCGGGTCCCCTTGTCGCAGTCCTTTTGCATGCCAAATTCTCCTTCCCGGTACTCCGTTAACCAACACTCTGGTACTCGAGGATTGCAGTAGCGCCGCCAACCATCCAAGACAACGATTTCCAAATCCCTTGGCCCGGAGCACTTCAAATAAGAAAGGCCAAGACAAGGAGTCAAAGGCACGGGAGATATCCAACTTGAGAAAAACACCTCTGTTCTTTCTGGCATGTATTTTCCTGGCCACTTGCTTCACTAACAGATAGTTGTCATGCAGATTTCTGCCACGGATGAAAGCCGACTGGTTGGTGGCCACAAGGTCCTTCATGCACGGTCAGATTTGATTAGCTAGGAGCTTGACGAACAGCTTGGAGAAGCTATGTGGCAAACTGATCGGTCGATAATCACCCACTTCTAGGGCATCCGGCTTCTTAGGTATTAGCACAATCAGCGCACGGTTTAACCTCGCAAATCCACGGCCATCTCCGATGCAAAGTTTGAGTAGCGCTGCCATAATGTCATCCTTGATAATAGGCCAAGCTCTTTGGTAGAACTCGCCAGTAAATCCATCCGGTCCAGGAGCCCGATCCGGGGCCATCTCCTTGACAACTGACCAAACCTCCTCGTCCGTGAACAACACATCCAGACAGCCCAGATCTAGCATGTTCATGCCCAGCTACTGTAGGTTTAGCGTATGCACTCTTGCCTATGTCGTGCCAAGCAAGTTATGAAAAGCCTCTATGAAAATTTCTTCCTTGCGGCTCTGATCAGTGGCGATCTCCTCACCTCGCCTAACCTGGGGTATGAAGTTCTTTGCTCTCCTCCCGTTGGCGACCAGCTGAAAAAACTTGGTATTGGCATCTCCCTCACGGAGCCATCTATGTCTCGATCTTTGCCTCTCGATCGTGTGCTCGAGCGAAGCAAGCCCTAGGAGTGCTAACTTAAGGATTCTTCTTAGCCACGTCTCCAGCTCGGTGAGCCCTCTAGCTTCCATCGCTTGATCCAGGCGATAGATCAACGTTGTGGCAATCGCCATCTGAAGTTTAATATTCCCTACTTTCCTCTGTTCCCACGCTTGCAGTGCTGCCGCTGCGTTCCGGAAGAGTGCATCGAGTCTCTTGAAAGGATCCACGATGGCCTGATCGCAAACCCATGCATCCTTCACTCTCTGCTGAAAGCCCTCTAGCTTGACCCAGAAGTTCTCAAATCGAAATCTTTTCCTCGGCCAGTAAGTAGCATTTGTCGAAAGATGGAGTGGGGCATGATCGGAAACGCTAGTCGAGAGTGCTTGCAATAGGTAGTCTGGCCGCGCCAATTCCAATCCACCGAGACGAGGATCCTGTCTATTTTAGTCATTGTCGGGGCATCTCTCTCGTTCGACCACGTAAAATGACGCCCATGCATGTAGAGCTCTTTAAGTTCATTATTGTCGACGAAGCTCCTGAACTTGTTCATCATGGCCCTGTTAAGATTCAAGTTGTTTTTCTCCGAATCTCTAAGGATTAAGTTGAAATCGCCGAGGACCATCCATGGCCCCAGGCAAGCTGCTCGCCTCGCTGTCAGCTCCTCAAGGAATAGTGTCTTGAGGTCGTCTCCTTGTGGCCCATAGACCACCGTGACCCACCAATCCTCTCCTGACTTGGGGTGTACCAGCCCAGTGATGGAGTTTGTGTCACGCGAGATGTGATCAACTATCATCACAGTGGTATCCCATGCAAGAATGATCCCGCCTCTCGTATCGATCGCCGGTAGATAAGCAAAACCGTCTAAGGACGGTCCACAGCATTGCATTAAGAGAAAGTTATTGACTACGTCGAGCTTAGTTTCTTGTAAACACACTAAGTTAGGCCGCACCAACACTAGGAAGTCTTTGACCGCTTGTCTCTTCGTTGGGTTGTTCAATCCACGAACGTTCCAACACGTCACCGATGGGTTTAAATCCATGGAACAGATTTGCACCCCCACCCATCTCGGAGCACGCTCAGTGTGTGTCGATTTCCTCCGTCGCTCCGGTACTAGCTCCAGAAAGCTGCCCAGGCAAAGCCTTGCCAAACAGGGCTGCAATCACCCGTACAAGCTGCTCGCGTAGAGGAGAGTCGAAGAGCGATTTGAGCTCTTGCACAGCCGTGTCCGTAACCTCCAGATCTTCCGGCACAATTACCAACGTGCGCAGGAGCACATTCTCCGCGGATGTGGCTGATCAAAGTCCTCGCATCAGAGCACACGACACAAGCGGGAAGGGAGCATGATCAGGGGGCAACACCAGCACAGCCACGACACACCCTTAGAGCATGCTCGCTCAGCCAGCTCCAGAGGGCACCACCAAGGATAGAGCGCGCAGCCACGAGATCACATGCTGCCGGTGCTGATCGCGTAAGCGTCCATGCCAGAGCACCGCGTCCTCCCTGCAGCAGCTGAGGGCGCGGCGAAGGGAGGGTGGCTGGTCCTGGAAGACCACCACGTTGCGGTGCTTTCAAAGTTGCTAACAGCACAGGAGCACGATCTCGGTAGGGGATTTGACAGTGCCCTCCAGGGACAAGCAAGGAGGTGTAGGTCGGGGACGGAGGCGCCAGGAATGGGCACCCCAGTTACACGTCAGAAATCCTCGGCCAACGGGCAGTCGAAGAGCAAGTGATCCGCCGTTTCCGGCATGGCTAGGCAGATGGGGCACCCGGCGGCCCTCGCATCGATGATGCATTTTTGCGCGAGGGCGTCGCGCCTGTGGTTGCGTCATTGGACCAGGAGCCAGCAGAAAAACTTGATGCGGGACGGCGTGTGCGACCCCCAAACCAAGTTGGCATAGGGCGCGATCACCCCGCCGAACCGCGACGATTGTCCGTTGTCTTGGTTAGAGCCATGGCGAAGGCGTCGTCGCCATCGTCAAGGTAGGGTGCGGATTCTAGCTAGTAGAGCAAAGAGACTCGCATGCACCCTCGGGGAACAAGGAAGTGATCGATGTCGCAGACGAGCACTTGGCAGACTGTGGCCTCCTGGTCCGTGGCGTGCGTGAACACTGATCAGAGCAGGAAACGCCATTGCGATGACTCTGCAGGGGAGCCAACGGTCCCACCAGAATGAGCACGTTCGCCCATCCCCGATCGTGACCGTGGAGAGAGAGCGCGCGCGATAGAGAGCGCGCGCGATAGAGAGGCAGCAGCTTCTCGAGGCAGCACCGGTGCCACCACCCTATCAAGTTTGATTTTGATCCGAAATATCATCTTGAGATTTACAAAGTCTTTCGAAGGTGTTTATAGGAGTAGGTTGTGTGTGTGTTCATAGGGGTGATCGTATGCGCGTATATATGAACGCTTGCGTCTGTACTGTGTTTAAAAAATGATTTTGGTTTGTGTTCCAGTTGAGTGAGTGCTTAAAATATGTTGCTGCCTGAGCTTCGTTGGAGAGGCCAGGTGGATTCACCGACGACGTTGCCCATAGAACCAAACAGCCCTTTTGCCACACACTTTTGCCAAGCTTGCCTAAGGTTAGTTCATCAAAATGAAAGCCACAAGTTGGCAAGCCTAAGGGGATCTTGCCACACTTTTTGTGTGTATGCCATGTGGGATCCAAGTGTGGCTTGCCAAAGATGTGGCTAGAACCAAACACTTGCCTAAGTTGGTCAAACTTGCCTCACCTTAGGTGTGGCAATCTTTGACAAAGTTAGTCACAAACCAAACATCCCCTTACATGTCTACATTAGAAGCATACAGTAAAAAACAAGAAAGCATAATTAACAAGAAGCACTAATCTGGTGCTATTTCAACCGGTTGCTATTCACCAATTGAAGCCTACTCTATAGCCCCACGAAGCATATGTATAACAATGTAGAAGCACAATGGGTAACAAGCAGAAAGTAGTGTTATGTTGCCGAGGCTGCGGTGCGGCAGCGCCCCCAGCTGGTGGAGGTTGCCTAGCATGGGCAGCCCTGCCGGGAAGTGGCGGAGCTTCATGGGGGCCAAAGGGGGCCATTGCCCCCCTACTCTAGGTATGTTCTTAAGTGTACCTCTAATATTATTAGGCTTGAATATCAAAGATTTCTTAGAGTTCATGCATAACTTATCTTCTTCGCCCCCTCAACTCTGATGCTCACGTCCCCGCCCTCTGGCAGCTCCCATCCAAAGTCGTAGAGGAGGCTGAAAGTATGAAGTCGACGTTTTTCACCGCCAAGGCGCCGAACGGTAGCAGCTCACAGTGTGTGCCGCAGAAGTCGACATTCCCATGCGTCCGGCTGACCTTGAACCTCTCCGGATCGAACACCTCCGCGTCCGCCCCCTAGATCACTAGGTCCCTTCCGATGGCCCACACGTTGACCAGCGACCACGTCCCCGCTGGCACGTCGTAGCCGTCGATCTCCCCGCTGGATCTCCCATCTGAGTAGCGACGAAGATGATATGCAGGGTGTCCGAGTGATCATGTACCTTGTCGAAGTGACGGGTCTGACTGAACTCGTGGAGCGGAGGATCCGATTAGTGATGAAGTACTGGACCACTCACAAAAGTAAATGCAATTCCGAATACTTAAGCTGGAGCCCCCGAGTGCACTACAGGCTTCGACGGGGGGCTTGTCGAAATACGAGAAATATAGTTTTGAACTGATAAATTGTATTTCATCGAGTCGGACTCGGATAAAGGTGAGGAGCAGCTCCCGAGTGAGGCTCGAACGAGTCAAACTCGCTAAGGAGTAAAGTATGCAGTTTAATCATAAAAGTGACTTAGTTGTTTCATGCCCAACGTGACGAGGAGGTCTATGTCATTGAAGTGATGACACAATGAAGTGGAGTCCTCGGACGAGTCGGCCAGATGTGTTCGAAGTCAACAAAGCCATATACTCCTCATGCTTACAACTCACCATGACTTGCCCGGGTGGAAAATCTTATAGAAGCTGCTAGCTATAATGATTAAAAATCATAACACGGTATTAGCTTGCAGTTGATTTTCCATCTGCCCAAGTAGTAGAGGTGAGAACATTTGAAGTCCACCCCATCCTCTGTACCGTAGAATGCAGATGCCTTGTAGTTCCATTATGTGCATGCCATTCAACTAACTTCCTCATGTCCATGCAGATGGAGTACGACTACGAGCAGCAGCAAATCAGCCCGATGAAGAAGCAGCTAACACCGGATGCAGGAGGCGATGTTGATTATGCTGATGGCCACAACCTGGACCTGTTGCTAGAGATGTCAAACGGAGGCGCCTCCCTCCCTTGACTTTTACTAGCCGTACCCGCGCGGCGGCACGCCGCGCACCGTTGATACTTTATGTTGAGATTTCATACGTGGTAAGGGAAAGACTCATGTTGTTAATTTTTCAGTTGTTTGATTGGTTGCTAGTTTGACCGTCTTTTCTTTGCTCGGGTGTTCAAGAATCATTGATGTATAACTGGATTGGTCGATTTTATGGAACCATAGCTTTTTTTCCTTTTAAGTCTGATGTGTAACTGGATTGGTTGTGTATATAATGATGGAGAACCTCCGGAAGAAAAGTGAATTACTGGATATCAAATTTGATGGCCATGAATTGAATCAATATCTCTGAAAAATTAACACCATGTTTATCCAAAATGTGTACTCCATGACAACATCAAATATTAAGTCCAGAAAATACATATCAAGTATTAGCATATACAATCTTTAGTTTGAGACTTGCCATGAAGATATCAGAAATTACATAGAACATTACTAATTTTAACACCAACTGTGCTCTATCTACATATGATAGCTATCATCCATGCAATCTTCTCTTCATCTCATGACATGAGGAAGTGGCCTCATTGATGATACATTCCTCCATGTAGATCAGCAATATTACAGTCAAACAAGTGGCATGCAAAGATAATCAAGATATGTGAATTTTGCAAAGCATAGGAAGTAACAAATCTTAACTATCAAGAGAAAAGAAGAGCAACAAAAACACACACTTCAATGAGAGCTACATAGTACATTTGTGTGTAATTTTAAATATTTGGGTCAAACATGTACATGTCTATCTTTGCCTTCTTAGACAATCCTTGTTCTGAATTTTATTGTTATATCTACATGTAGTTTTGTACGTTTGTACCAATTTATGACTTATGAATATTTCTTTAAACAATGTATTAGCACACACTGATTGAAGTTATCAACCGTAAAAACACACTAAAAAAGGGTGTGAAACTAAAATCCTTATATTGCTATCTGAAATTGTACATTTGATTATTTCTGGTAGTGCTCGCAATCAAAATTCTCCCTGAAGCATGGTAATTGTATGCTGCATCTAGGAGTCTAGGACCATTCGCAATTGTCACAATAGATGTTATCACGTTAGCCCCATACAGAAATCCAGGTAATGTGTTAGCTTTACATTACTGTTATTTTACGAAACAACAACTAACCTTTTTTTTTTGTAAATTCTTTATTATCTGACTTAATTTAGTACGTGTAATTTAATTTGCCCGCTATCGACCAATGTAATGATTACCTACTTCGACCCACGTACACACCATGCATACACATGGCAAGGAGCGAGTAAATACCAGAATTCAAAACGGGCAAGCAACCTGCAGTAGCAACAACAGTATGCTGCACAGCCCGATCCTGCTCGCAAAAAGGAACACCTGCAAAAATAGAACGCACCACACATATCAGAGTACCATCCAACAACAATCATCAAAAAATTTCCTACTAAACATAAATCAAAATGCAAAAATCATATTGCACCTACCGAAACACACAGATGCTGAATTATTCTGTGGGATTTTTGCCTACTTATATCTCTTTGTGTTGCCTACATAAACAACTTCTCTAAAATCTTGCCTACATTCTGGTATGTACTGAAATACTTTGCATGCATGTTATTTCCATCAAGTGGTGATTAAAGAGAAAAAGCTTGCATTCATAATTATTTTACACATGGCATATAGCTAAGATGGAAAAGAGACGGCACTACATTCCGGAGAAGATCTGTCATTGGACACGATAGACAGTACTATGTGTATATATATATTTTTTATTTTATTTCATCCAATAAAAAATAAGACTTTTACGAGCATGCATTTGTAGTAAAAAAAAGCAAGACATGCACAGGAACAATTTGCAAATGATACATTTATTATCAGGCCCGTCCTAGAGGGAGGCCAAGGTGGGCGACCGCACAGGGCCCCCAAATAACTAGGTACTTAGTATCTTTACCCAGCAGCAAGGAAGGAAGGCCCAAGTAAAAGTACCCTGCACCTGCAGCAACGCCAGCCCTGGAGGCCTGCTAATAACATGATTGTATCGATCGGCCTGGCCGTTCCATTAATCGCTAGCAATCCGCCTGGCTTCCGCGGTTCCGCCGCGCCAATCTCTTTGCGGCACTGCCTGCCGCCAATCGCACAGGACGTCGCCTCCTGCCTTCCGCCATCGGCGATTGCCCGTCTGCCTCACTCCTCCACTGCTAGTCAATTAGGTATCGTCATGTTGTCTACTTAATTTTCTCCCTTTTCGTTATCACTAGTAATTGATTAAGTTTGATCTCCCCAACCTAGATTAGGAGTAGTAGTGAGTTGGATGAAATTATGTGTCCCCTGGTCTAGGTAGGTAACGAATTCATTTGTCCATGGTGTTAGATTAGGAGTACAGAAAGTTCCTTAGGAGTAGGCCGAGATTAAGTTTGTTCCTGATCAATTGTACTTGTTTTGATATCTTTATTCACAGTAATTAGGCAGTGTCCTGTTTAAATAATGAACCGTTAAGTTTCTTTGATTTATAATAACAGGAAGATGTTTATTCTCGATCCTTGTAATGTTATCAAGAAATAGTAAGTATGATTCAGATTGCAAAAAGCGTGAGAAGAAGCAAAAACTAGAAGCACAAGTTCAATCTCAAAGGGGTGCTCTTGACATATTTATTATGCCAGAATCTCCTTGAAGTTCTAAAAATCAAACTCCCAATGATAATGTTGATGACGGGCATGGTGATGATGCTACCATTGAAGTGAGACTGAGGCTGACAGTGCGAATGAAGATGTTGTTGTTAATTGTACATGAAGGTGATGGTGCTAATATTGGCACCAAAGATATGATTGAAGGATTTTGCTTTTCGATAGAACATGAGGTTAGCTTATTGCTTTAGTGCCCTTTCATTATATTTTAACATTTGTATTTCATATATGTCTAAATATTGTGCAAAATAAAACATACTTGAAATCACATAATAAAGTGAAAGTATGTTTTAGGTACATTAGTTCTTCTGTTATATGCAATTTTCAAAATTTGGGGCCCAATTTTGATTTCCGGCCCGGGGCCCCGAATTTCTGGAGACGGCCCTGTTTATTATCAGCATGAATGCTTCATCTTGCAAGATGGAAATTATACATTGCCCTTTTTTTCAAACAAGACCGGACACATTACATTCATTCATAGCTTATATCATTCTTGTGGAGCCTTTCGCCGGATTGATACCTCCAATGAAATGGGGCAAAGCATTTGGAAATTGTTCCATGCAGCCTACAAGTGCTTAGCGACAGTGCATGCAACAACGATTTTGAACAAATAAAAGAGGCATCAATATGATATGCATTTGATTCAGAACTAATCAATCGACTGCGAGTTAGAAGTAGAAGTAAAAAATTCCATGCAAGCACAATTTCCCTCATTGCCCTCCCGTATATTCTACTCTTTTGTGATGTTCCATGCAAGTTTTCATATGGAAAGTTCCATTTATTAAAATAGTAGATCAAATAATGTCATGTTGATTGCTAGCGAGAACGAAAGAAAAATATGTCAAAGAGGAATGCCAGAAAAAAGTTGTACGGGTCCATATGATTAAAAAATGCATAAAAAGGAATAATTTGATTTAGAAGTGTGCCTGAAAACTAACATATAAGCTATAGAACACAAATAAGGGAAAGTATAAGTGCTAAAATGTAAAATGACCAAAGAGATAAGGTTTTCCAGTCCTGCTCTCTCTGCTTCTGTGCGGCACACGAACCACTCCATTCAGACAGCGTTGGCTCCGCAAAGTCGTCGCCGGCTCGCCACCGTGATTTATAGAAGTGGCAGGAGCAGCGAGGGGGCCGAGCACCGCCGTGTGTCGCCGCCCCGCGGCCGGCTACCGCATGCGGCAGCCACACCGCAGGTCGCCGCTCACGGCAACTATGCACACACACACAGCAGCCACCGTCGCCCCGCGAGCTTCGCCTGGCCGCACACTGCCGCAACCACACGTGAGCTTTTCTGACACCGCCCACCGCTCACGGTCGACCTGCGAACCACACACGCACCATCGCGAAGTGCTGATTTGATCCCCTCCATGGCCTCGTACTCGCCGTCACAGTCCGTCGCCCTGGAGGCGGAGAGGGGCAAGATCCATGGAGCTGCACATGGGGTCAGCATATCGTCCTTCCGCTCCTCAATTCTGGTCGGGTATCATTTGGGTCGGGCGGCAGAGATGGCAAATTCCTCCTCGGGTGCCTCAGGTTGGGTTCCTTTGCTTCGCTTGCTATTTCTAGTTGTCGTGTGTTTCCTCAGATTGTTCTGCCTGAATTGAGCTTCTCTGCAGAATAATGAGTTCCTGGATTGATGGTAAGGAAGTAGAAACATGTACTTGAGTACTTGACTTGTTTCTTACTAAGAATAGTGGTCAAATTTGGGATTTTTCGCTGAAAAAATATAACTTTTTTATTAATATTGTTGTCTAGGTTGATGGATTGGTGCATCTGTTGTGCCTGACAGAGAATTTTTAATTTTGATAATTTGGCCGACACATTATCTTCTCCTTTTGGATGTTTGTGAATTCCGACATGTCCAATGGGTAAACAAAATGCTCAATTTAGTGATTTCACCTCAAATTCGGTTTTACCTGTTCAATGATTATTTATCTTCAATTTCTCACAATGGCCACTTACCTGTTGTAAAACTCTTGTTTCCTTTGTGCAGGGTGGTGCGGCCTGATATTTCAAGAAATAAAATCCTATGGTTATATGCTATCAGTTAAGGTGAATCCGTGAAAGGCTGCTTGAATTGTATTCCTCGCTCAGGTAATGATTCCTTTGTGCAGAGAGCTCTTCTTGGTGCCACCATAAGTAATGAATTTGCTACTCAGCAAAAGCAGTAGCTATTTGTGTTATGGGACACTGATTGCTTCTTGTGTTAAAATGACGATATGGCTTTATTTATGCGAAATAATCATCCATGTATTTAAAGGTCATCCAAGTACACATTTAGAACCTGTTAGGGCCCTTGCTTGTACGCGCTTCTCTAGTATGAACAGGCATTAGTTGACAAATGAATATACATCAAAGGGCACCACTTTACTTACAGTGCTTCGAGCCTTGTAGGCTCGACATAAGTCCCTTGGCCAAGCTTCAGTGTGATGCCTAATAAGGTTAATTCTTCCAAATAGAATTAATAGGTTAATTTTCCTTTGAATACAAATGATCATGTTTTATGATGCTTGAATTGGATGGTGAACTTCAAAAAGTTGCCTCATCTCTCAGTGTTCCTAAAGTCTACCCCTTTGCTAGTCTCATGAAGATGAGATCTTCGAATAATCGACATAGTACCTCACGGTTGATTTTGAACAATAACAGTTGGGCGATGTCCAGAATTTCCTTTCCATGACTCCAGCCAGCATGCTTACTTTATTTCCGAATAGGAAGCCCAAAAAGGACGGGTTCAAGTTACTAATTAGCAGCTATTTGAGTTATCAACAGAATCTTGTCTAGCCGTTTCTAAGTGGTTTCAAGTGGAAACTCAAACTAAATAATAATGACTCTAAACCTGATTTCCTTCAGCTCCTCATGAAGCTCCTGTTCCGATTCTTTTATCGGCATAACCATACGACGATTTAATCTGCACAAGGAATATGAAACTCTCATGTTAGATAGTTGCATTGGTGTACAAATAATGTCCTATGTTTTCTGCTAGCATAACAATATTTGGATATTTAATGTGGATTCGAAACGCGTCAGTTAGCTACATTGATTTCTGATGCAACGAACAAATAAAGTTTCTGAACATATAAGTTGTCCGTCATCACCCGATCCAGCATGCCATCCCCCACAGGGAACTGCTGCTGCAGCGGAGTATTCAACGGCACCACCCTCGTTTTAACCTTCCTGAAATCTGATTCAGAAACACTGCAAAGTTATCTCCGTTTAGATACAAGTTAAAAGTTTCAGCAATGATCTTCATATTGAGCTAGCTGAAAGCAGAGAGCACAACAGGAAGACAACACCGAACTACATGTTCCAATCAAAGCACTCAGATGTGTGCACTTCATTTTTCGCATCTTACACATATGAGAGGAGCGCCAAGGCAGAGAGTTTGCAGGAACGCAATGATGCTCGTCAGACGTACGTGCCGCCTATGATCACTGCCGTCTTGGACGTGGAGGCTGACACAGTGGCTGCGGAACGCGTTGAGGATGTTCCAGACCTTGGTGTGGTTCTTGAAGCCTTCTTCTCGACCTCCTTGCCGGCATCGGCGTGGATGGGCTCGTGGGCTAACTCGTCCACACGAAGGCGCATGGCGTGAACCTCTTGCCTCGCCATCGGCGGCGGCCGCATACACTTGAGCGAGATGAAAAACCTGGTCCGCTGCTCCGGCACACACACCCACACGAAGGACAGGAGCACTGCGACGGACGCTGCAATGGATGCCCACGAAGTCGCAGGCATCGGAGAGATCGAGGCGATGGTGTAGGTATACCGCTGCCACGCCATTGGGAAGAACTCTGTCGCGTCTCTTGGGCGGGTGGCCGACCGTGAAGCGAAAACCGATCTTGACCGCGCTTGGGATGGCGGGGCGGGCACGAGGCCCAGGAGCTGGCGGCGCCGGGAAGCTGGAAGCCGCGAGACAGGATAGCACCAAAGGCCTGGGCAGAGCGAGGTCGAGGAACAGGCGGCACCGGACTGCCGGAAGCTGGAAGCCGCGAGACAGGATAGCACCAAAGGCCTGGGCAGAGCGAGGTCGAGGAACAGGCGGCACCGGACTGCCGGAAGCTGCGTGGCTCCGGCTGATTGGCGGGCTCAAAAACACCGGCGCATAGGGGAGATGCACGTGGTCGGCGGTGACGTCTCCGGCGAGGCGTTGGCCGAGGAACTGAGGAAGACGATTTGGGCGCAAGAATTCGGGAGACGTGCGCGATGGGCCGGAGCTTGAGCGAGGACGTGGTAAGAGGTGAAGCAACAGACCAATTTATAGACCAATTTATAGGCGTAGGGCGGCGAATCGGTCCTTGAATCGTGCACGTCATTGGAGTTTAAAGCGGCCGAGCATGTACGGGATGCTTCACGAGAGAACCAAAGCGATCTTGGAGATGGCAGCAGCAGTAACGCTAGCTTCTAATATTGGGGCTACCAGAGTGATCTTCGAGACAGATTCACAACTCTTGGCTGATGCACTAGACATTTGGAAGGCGGATGCATCACCCTATGCAGCACTAGTTGAGCATATAAAATTCCATCTTAAAATGTGGTTCTCCAAATTCAGTGTGTGCCTGTCGTCGTGGTGCGAACTCCGTTGACCATGAGCTAACCCAAATAGGTCGTATGTGCTTGCCAGATGATTGTATGGAGTGGAACACCATTGTACCACCCACTGTGGCTTCTTGTGTCTTGGGTGATATGCCGAGGCACCGTTAATCTATAAAGCTTTGCTTTACCTTAAAAAAAAGAACCAAAGCGGCACTTACTAATTACACGCACAAGACCCAATGGGAAACGGAAAGCGACCGGACAAAGGACCAACAGCGGCATGAGCACACCGCCCGACAGCGACACAAGCGGAAGCTAGTGCCAAATACCAACAGAAAGCGACGCGAGAACTGCACCAACAGCGACACAGATCGACCGATAGCGACACACATGGAACCCAACGACCAATAGAAATCAAAGGAAGGGTGTAAGCAGAACGACCACGCCAAAAATGCTAAACCAACCAAGACGATCGTCACGCCCGTTCAAAAAATTTGAATCAAAAAACTAAACACACAACAGATTTGTACACCGCCAGGTACCAAATTAATAGCTAGCACGTGGCACATGCATAATTCACTACAAGTCTTTTTCATCCAAGTGGGCAAACGTGAGCGCAAAAACTTGGCCTGGAATAGATGCTTGGGTATTAATCGTTTTTGCGGTTGTTGCGCTTGCGCCTGCCATGACAAGTCGCAAATCAAGTAGTGTGCTTGTGGAGTTGGGTCTGGAGTGGAGTGTCCATCCAGCAGGTGCTGCTAGGTAGGACCCAAGTTTGAGTTAAGCTGGTTGTTTTGTGCTGTTGTTGCAAGACGACGGCATCCCAACCTAGCTAGTTCTATGCTGCGGAAAGTTTCTCCTTCGCACCGGACCTCACCGCGGCACGCACCGTCAACTTCGCCGACGGGGAGATCCTTCTCCGACGAGGGGCTCTCCGGCTCGTGTTGATTGACCAGAGGGGGGTCACGGTGGACGCGCGCTATCTTCGTGAGGGCGAATGCATCGACATCGGGCAGATCGTGTCTTTCCCGTGCCATTTCGCGAGGGTCCACGACCGGATTCCGGCGAACGATTCGGCGGTACACGGGAACGCGGCTCGTTCCAGTGGGGACAGAGCGTACGCGCCGGGTCGGCACGATGCGGGTCGGAGTTCCTGGGCCCCAGGCATCCTGGGTCCGCGCCCGGGCGTGGTGCCGCCGCCTGCCGCGGATACGAGACACGTGGATGGAGATCAGGGGATCCATGGCGGGGAGACCGGCTGCGCGAGGAGTACAAAAGCCCGATCCAGTGCGGCTCGCCCCATTCTTGACCTAGACGCCGCTCTCTCACATCTCTGGGCGGCACCACGAAACCCTAGATCGAAAATCTCGCCCTCCTTCCAGTGGTGGGAGGGGAAGATTGGAGGTGACCGCAGATCGTTCGCGGAGGTGGTAGCTTCCTCCCCAAGGGCTCCGGCGATGGACAAGCACGGTGGCCGCGGCTTTCGTGGGAACCGGCGCGAGGGCTTCAGATCTGGGCGGATGGGGCGCGGCGCAGGTCGCTTCGACCGTGGGCGTGGGAGAGGCCGCTTCTCCTGGTCCAGGAAGGCGGACGGCTACGACCACTCCACCAACAAGCAAGCGGCGTCGGCGACGGACGACACCGAGCGCTGGGACGACGCGGCGGATCGAGCCAAGCGGGCCAGATCTGGGGGGGTATGGGTGGAGAAAAACCCTAACCCCACTGGATCTGAGGCGATGAACTTCAGGAAGAAACAAGTCATCACCAACGATCAGCGTGCGGGTTCTTCTGCTCAGGTGATCCCAACCAATGCCTGTTAATCTTGCGTGATCTGCAAAGCTTCTAATCATACCCCTGCTAGTTGTCCGCAAGCATTTTGTGAGAGATGCAGTAAGATGGGTCACTTAGCGTCAGTTTGCACTGCTTTTTTACCTTGGGAGTGTGTGGCGGCCATGTGTGCTTTTCAAGCCAAAGGGCAGGGCTTCTTTTACATTCCTGATTCGTGCACAGCTAAGCAGCTCAAAGAGAGAGCTACTAGTGTGGTCATTATTGTGATTGAAGGAAGTGCAACTGTTAAGGAGTTAGAAGATGCTTTCTCTGATTACATACGAACTAAATGGCATTGTACTGCTCGTCCTATTGGACCCCAGACTTATGTGATGCGCTTTCCGAATCAGAGAGATGTTAAGAAAGCATGTTACAATGACAAAATGACGCTTAGATCCTGTGGTGTGGTTGTGAAAATTGTTCCATGGACAGCCAATATTGGGGCCAAGGGTGTGATGGAAACTGCCTGGGTTAAAGTGATTACTGTGCCTTTGGAGAGAAGAAATGAGAGAAACCTGGCCTATGTTTCCTCATTGGTTGGTGTTCCATTGGAGATCGACATGGCCACCCTACATAAACCTGAATATGTACGGGTCCGGCTTGGGTGTCGCAACGTTGATGAGCTTCCTGAGGTGGCTGAAGCTGTGCTTGGAACGCACTTTTTTTATTTCTTTTATGAGATAGAGAATATCTTGGTTCGTGATCCTGAAAGACAGACTGGCACATCTCAAGTGGATTATGCCAAAAAAACATGCCTATGGGAAAACAGACTCCAAGCAGAGCTGATCCCAATGTATCAGAAAGAGAGAGAGGTTGGGAGTCCAGCAAGTGCAACTTGTCTGGAAAATCTGCTCCTACAGACTATTGAGAGAGAGCATGAGGAATCAGATGAGTCAGAGGAGGATAATACTCTGCTTATTGAATCTATTGCTAAGGAGGCTTATAACAAGGAAGGGGAATTGAGATCTCAGGCACTCCTGGTTGTTAATAACAACAGGATATCTGCTGATGAGATCCAGGTAGGCATAGATGACTCATCTTGTTCTGTTGCTGACATCCAAGTTGAAAAAATATCTCATACAGAGGAGGGTAACTCATGTGTCCAGGTTGAAGAGATTGAAGGTGATCTAGAAGACAAGATGCAGGAAAAAGTGGAGTATATGGTACAGTATCCTGCCTCACCTGATGATATGGGGGAGGTGATACCTACTCCTCCACTTATACCTGAAGATGTGATAAGATTCAGCATGAGGAATTTGCAGAACATGGCTGGCAAAATGCAGGATAAGGCTGTTGCTTTATCTAAGAAGAGAAACTTAGAAGGTACTTCTTCATATCACAACTCTTTTGATGTGCTCACAAATCAAGATCTTATGCTTAGGGCATCTAATATGGGTGTGATTATACCTGATTCTAATTTCTCTAGTGTGGATATTCTTAGAGAATTAGAGAAAGTGAGGGGGGATAATAGTGATATACATGCCCTCTCCTCTGACAATCAGGATGGGGGATGTGTGATGTATATAACTAATGGAAAGGGTGATCAAACCCCTATTAGTACTGAATGGGGAGAAGAGGGAGATGATCCTGAGGCCAATTTCATATTAGTGAAGTGCAGGAAAAAGAAAAGCCCCAAGGTTAAAATAGCTATGTCTAGACCTGTGACCAGGAGCCAAAAACCTGATATAGGAAAGGCTAAGGTCAAAGTTGGCAGCCATGTCCATCATTACAGGGCCACCAGAGGGGGGGGGGGGGGGGGAGGAAAAATCATATTAAATGATAGGAGTATTTTGGAACTGTAGGGGGGCAGGAAAAAAGGGGATGAGTTCCTGTCTATCCCATATGATCAGAGATCATTTCCTGGACTTTGTTTGTTTGCAAGAGACCCATAAGAAAAACTTTCTGGACAATTACTTCAGAAAGATAGATCCTTATAGTGTGTTTGACTGGGACTGGATCCCAGCTATTGGGAAGTCAGGAGGCATCCTCTGTGGAGTAAAAAAGGAAAGGTTTGAAGTTATCTCCTGGAGAAAAGGGAGATTCATTCTTCAAGTGTGTTTCTTTGATGTCAAAATGCAGAAAATCTGGACCCTCTGCACAGTATATGGTGCTGCTCATGAAAGTGACAAAAGTGATTTTTTAGTGGAGCTAGCAGATTTCTGTAGTCACATTCAAACCCCTTTCCTTATTGGAGGGGACTTCAATATCCTCAGACATAGTGGAGAGAAGAACCAAAATTGGCACCACTCCATTTATACTGATGTATTCAATTCAGTTATAAATTCTATGTGCTTGAGTGAGATCCACATGCATGGGGGGATCGATGTACACATGGACTAATAATCAAGCGCACCCGACTCTAGAAAAGTTAGACCGTGTGTTAATGAGTAATGATTGGGAGAATCTGTTCCCTCTTGTTAATGTTAGAAAATTGGTCAGGGATATCTTAGACCATAATGCTCTCTTGGTGTCCTCGGACAATCATGTTGTACGAGTCCCACACACAAGAGAGTTTAGATTTGAGTTGAGCTGGCTCAAGTCTGAAGAGTTTCTTCCCTTGGTTGAAAAAATTTGGACTAAGAATGTCAATGCATCTGATCCTGTTGATGTCTTGAACATCAAGTTGAAGAGATTAAAAAAATTCTTCAAGGGATGGGGATCTAATAAATTTGGGAATGAGAGAATTAGAAAGAAAAATATTAGGGAAGAGTTGGAGAAGATTGAAGAGTTGGAAGAAGATGGCAAGCTCGACCCTGAGATGCTATGTAGAAAGCAAAGCCTCTTGGTGGAGCTCAATGAAATCCTTGTCAATGAGGAACTTTACTTACTGCAGCAATCTAAAGAAAGATGGTTGCTTAAAGGGGATAGTAACACAACTTATTACCAGAAAATCGCTAATGGTAATAAGAGAAAGAACACCATTCATTCTCTAAATGTTGGTGACCGGGTCATTGAAGGGACTGAGAACCTTCTTGAACATGCAACTGAATTTTACAAAGAGTTATTTGGACCTGCCCCTGGAAACTTATTCCAAATGGACCCTGAGGTTTGGGGTGAGGGGGAGAAAATTAGTGAGGATGATAACATGATGTTAACTAGATCTTTCTCTGAAGAGGAAGTTAAGAAAGCTTTGTTCTCTATGAACAGTAATAGGGCTCCTGGGTCGGATAGCATTCCGGCCGAGTTTTACCAACACTGTTGGGAGATAGTGAAGAATGACATTATGGGTCTGTTTCATGCTTTCCATGAAGGGAGTTTGGATGTATATAGGCTGAACTACGACATTATTACTCTTCTCCCTAAAATCTCTGGAGCAGATAAGATTCAACAATTCAGACCAATATGTCTGTTGAGATGTCCCTATAAACTGATTACAAAAGTTTTAGATAATAGAGTGGCCCTTTTTGCTGACATTCTGTTTAGCAAACATCAAAATGCCTTTATCAAAAACAGGAATATCATGGATGGGGTTTTATCTTTGCATGAAGTTCTTCATCATACATATGTTAAGAAAAAGTGTGGTATTGTCATTAAACTCGACTTCGAGAAAGCGTATGACAAGGTTAACTGGGACTTCTTAAAGTGCCTTGATAATAGAGGTTTTGGGAAAACATGGTGTGAGTGGATGAGAAAGATCCTACATAATGGCACAGTTTGTGTCAAATTAAACAATACTATGGGCCCATACTTCCAAAGTTATAAAGGGGTTAGGCAGGGAGATCCTGTGTCCCCATTCCTGTTTAATATTGCAGCCGAGTGCTTATGCAAAATGGTGTTGCAAGCACAAAAAAACAATCTCTTTGTTGGGCTGGCTGCGGACCTGGTGGAGAATGGGGTAGCGATTCTGCAATATGCAGATGATGCCATCCTTTGCATTGAGCACGACCCAGACAAAGCTGTGAATCTAAAGCTTCTTCTATATATGTTCGAGCTCATGTCAGGGTTAAAAATTAACTACCAGAAAAGTGAGATTCTTTGTGTTGGGGGGGGGATGACAATATCTTGCAAACCTATGCTGACATTTTCAACTGTCAGATTGGCCACTTCCCTATGAAATATCTGGGGGTTCCAGTCAGTTATTCATCCCTTCGAGGGATTGATTGGGATTTTTTAGAAGCCAAGTATGTGCGAAGATGTGATTTTGGGTTAGGCAGTAATGCGTCTTCGGGGGGTAGACTGACGCTGCTGAATGCGAATATATCCAGTATCGCTTATTATTACATGTCCATGTTCCTCCTGTCGAAGACCATTATAGAAAGGTTGGATAAACATCGAAGAAGATTTTTTTGGCAAGTGTCCAAAAAAAGAAAGCGCTACTATCTAGTGCGATGGGCTCGTATCTGTAGATCAAAGGAGAAAGGTGGTTTGGGCGTGAAAGATTTGCATAAGCAAAACTTAAGCCTTCTTACTAAGTGGTGGAAGAAATTGGAGACTAGAACTGGACTTTGGCAGGAGATTATTAAAGCTAAATACTTTGGTAGAGACGCGGTAGCTTCTGTCAAAACGAAGGTGAATGATTCGCCTTGCTGGAAAGCTATCATGAAGGTGAAAGACCTTTATATGGCTGGTAGAAAAGTTATTATCCGATCTGGGGATATAGTAAGGGTTTGGATCGATCCTATAGGTGATCGGAAACCATTTAAGGATCAGTTTCCTCAGTTATTCTCGATTTGCAACTCCCCTGAATGCACTGTGAAAAACTGTTGGGAGGCAGATCCTGTATCTTTCTTTCGGAGGAGGTTAATTAATGAGCTTAAGGAGCAATGGCAGCAGGTGGTTGTTGCTGCTAGAGAAAGTTGTACATCTGATGAACCAGATGGTATTAAGTGGGCCCTGGGTCCCAAAACAGTCTTTACGACCAAATCGGTGTATACTTTCCTGGAAAGAAGCATCACTGGTTGCAATTTTAGGTGAGTTTGGAAAGCTGGCATTCCTTTAAAGATCAAAATCTTTATGTGGCAGCTGTTCCAGGATGCTATCCTTACTCGGGATGTGATGAAAAAAAGAGGGTGGAAAGGAAACCCGAAGTGTTCTTTCTGTGGGGAGATTGAGACCTCCCAACATCTCTTTTTTGCCTGCCCTGTAGCTAAGGTGACCTGGAGGAGTGTTGCTTGCATGCTCGGCACTGATTTGTGCCCGAACAGCTTATGGCAGGCTTACTCCTGGTGTTATGTTTACTTCCCGAATGGGGAGGCTTTCTACACAGTTGGCATAGCTGCGCTTTGCTGGGCTATTTGGACATGTCGTAATGGTGTCACGTTCGAATCTAAACGTTTGAAAACCCCTTTTGAATGCTGCTTCTCTATGTGTGCTTTTCTTGGTTATTGGGCAGGACTGTTGAAGCAGGAGGATGCGGTTGACCTGCGAGCAGGAGTGGACATGCTGAAGAACAGTGCGTCGAAGCTGATGCGCATCTGCGCTGCGAACAAAGACTGAGAAGCTCACTGGAGAATTGCTTAAGGAATGGTGGTGCGTCATCGAAGAGGATGCATGCTTCTGATGGCTGTCTTTTGCCTTGGTCTATGTTCATTTCTGGAGTCTCTCCCCTGTGTGGGACTGTCGTTTTGGTGCTCGCTTGTGAGATGTCTGGGGGGGTTACCCCATCTGAACTTCTTACTGATTTGGTGTCACCGGGTTTTTGCCCTACAGTGGGTTATCTCGATGGTGAGTGCTCACAGTAGGTTTCCCGGCGGTGCTTGAGCTCGCTCTCCCCTCTCCCGTCTCATTCTGTGGACTTGTTGTATTTCCGTTATGTCGCAGTAATGGAAAGGGGTTATGCCGGGTTCACAAAAAAATTCTCTTCTATAGATTAATGTTGTATCTGTTGAACGTAGCCTTCAACTGTGGGCTCTTTATTTCGCCCCAAAGGGTCGTCGAGCCGAGCCAGGCCTATACTTTATATATAGTGTGAAAGCCATCTTTTTTGCTTATTACATGCATACTCCATCCGTTCCACAATAGAAGATCGTGATCTTATATTGTTGGACAGAGGGAGTATGTCCGTGACATATATATAGTAGGGAGTCCATGCATGTGATGTTATGGTCACCTTAGTAGGTGACTGTTAATTGTCTTAAAAATGCACTTCTGCTTGTTATAATTTAAAGGTTATCCATTGGACAATACTCTAATGCAACGGTTCATTATAATTTGAAAGATTATCCATGTCGCACATATTTTATATATTGTTCCAACAATATATGACACACGTCATATGTCAAACAATTGCTAATTATGACACGTGAAATAACATGCCAGGCAACCGAATCATTGTGTCAAAGGCATGATTATAAGCTTACTGAAGCAACAATGCATGGCATAGTAGGCACTATCTATTACCAAAACATGAAATAGCATATCGCAATGAACTAGATAGCAATTCATATGGATGTGTAGACCTCAGTAGAGCACAACCCTTCGTGGCAGACTTAGGGCAACTCCAACGGGCTAACCCAAACGGATTGGGTCGCTAGGCAGACACCATACGTCTGTCCTTGTTCGTTGTCCCATAGGTGCTCCCAACACCATAGCCGCATTTCAGCTATTTTTGCACCAAATTTTGAAATAAAAATATATACAAATTGCCGCCAAAAGTACGTTCGTTACAGTACTTAAAATAAAAACATAATCACAAATTAAATCTGGTTGGCCGCTGCCTTTGCCCTCCTCGTCATCCTCAATATGCTCTATTGGCCGTCACCGTTGTCCTCGTCGTTGTCCTCCTCAATGAGGTCGATGTAGACCGACGCCGGCCATGGAAACGGCCATAGTGCCAGTACTGTCGCCGGCGCGGCGAGTGCGGTGGCGGCGCAACTGGCGCCTGTTGCTACTCCGCATTCGGTTTGCATGCTGCTGCTCCGTCTCCACTCACCTGGGCATGCATGGGATCGTGGATGTCCACGACCACTGGTGCCCCACCAATTCGGCCGATTCGACCAGCGCCACTGCCAGGCCAGGCCACAGGGCGAGCTCGTTGAGCAGAGTCCTCGAGGACCTCCCCACCGCCCCCGTCCTTCGTAGTCGTGAACTCTTGATGACAGATATGTCATCTTGGAGCACCACGTGAGACAACTAAGATTAAGCCTTTCGGGAAAGAAACAATGCAGCCCAGTCCATACAAGATTGACAAAATGTCATTCTCGCGCCAAATTCACCACGCAGAGGATCAAATCAAAGGATGAGCTGGATAAGGGACTCCATATCCTGGTAAACTCCAAACAACAAGCACCCAAACTGATCGGTTGGAGGAAGAAGGAACCACAAGGGATGCACAAGAGAGGGAGAATATCATCTCTACTAACTCCATACCACCAACCGGTTTAGAGCAAAGGCCAATATCTGGGGAACAACACGCGTATCGTGCCAATCTCCTGGGATTGACATGCTTCTCACCAAGTTCATCTCTTGCCTTGTAATGCAAACCTGGCGCGCTCACTATCACTGGAATCGAAGTGCGCTAGGCTAGGGTTCCTCCCCCCGCCCCCCGCCGCCGCCGCCACCGCCCACCCTCCCGCAGCCGCTGCCACGCGCGCCCGCCTCCTCTCCCCCTCCCTCCCCGTGCTCCCGTCGCCGCTCCTCCCTCCTCCCTCCTCATGGGCGACGAGCGGGCCTCGCCGCTTTTCTCCTCCGGCGCCCCTCCCGCCGCCCGGCTGGGTCCGCGGGCCTTGCCCTGGCCAAGGCCAGCGATGGGCCGCCCTTCCCCTTCGCCATGGGGGGCTCAATGGCGGCGTGCAGCTCGGCCGGTGTGGTGTGGTTTCGGCGGCGGGATTCCGCGAAGCCGTGGTCCTTAGGTGCGGCGCGGCCGCTGGCATGGGTGGCGTGGCGGCGCTGGTGGCCGGCGGCGCCCGCGTGGCCCATATCTGGGCCCTTTCGGGCTCCATCTGGGCTTGGGCGGGCCGGTGACTCGGTGCGCGACGACGCTGCTCCCTGGTTGGTGGAGAGGAGGTGGTGGTCTGCGGGCGGTGGCGGCTTCATCGGCCAGCGAGCTGCAGCCTTACGGCAGGGGCTGTCCTGACCCTTTTAGGTCCGGCCGGGCCTCAGCGCCTGGCAGGCCCCTTGTCCGTGCGTTCGGTCGGCTCCGAGGCGGCGGTGGTGGTTGTCCCCTCACGTCGGCGATGTTGCGGATGCCCTGAGGCCACTGTCTCTTCTCCCGTCCTCCAGGTCTCGTGTCGATGACCTCAGGGAGACGACGAAGTTGATTCGGTGACCGTGGTGGTACATGTTGGTGGGCGGCATGATGGGCGGTGCACTATGTTTCGTTTGGGGTGGTGGTGGGGGTTTGGTTTGGGAGAAATCTCTGGCGGCTCGTCCAGCCCCGACGCGGTGACGCCTGTGGGTGCCGTCGGACCTTCCTGAAGGGCGTCGGGTACACCCTCCCCCCACCGCCCCCCGCGTACCGGGGAAAACCCTAGGACTAGTCCGGGCAACAGCGGCGTTGTCGCCTCCTCCTTCTTGAAGGTGTTGCTTGGTACGCGGCGCTTCGGAGTGCTGGGAGCGTGGTGGTACTTCTCCGGAGGTGCAGCGGTCGCCGATCATCTTCGTTTCGTTGATCTGCCGTTGTTGGCATTTGTTTCTCTTTCCTTTTTCTCAGTTTTTCTTTGGGCTTGTTTGTGCTGCGGCCCCAGCATCTATCCTTGGATGTATCGGTGGTTGCTTTGCAATACAAGGTGGGGGGAAACCCTTTTTCGTAATGCAAACCTGGCGCATAATGATCTACTTGTTCATATATGCTAGCTAGATGCTAAATTGATTCAAACTCACATGCATGATTCGCATGAGGAATCTAGCTATTTCCTAACAACAGTTGTGTACCGCTAGCTAACGGCATAACAATAACAATCAATTTCTTTCTAGGAAATAAACAAAACCAAAGCAACCTACTAAATAACAATAGTAGTGTACCGCTAGATGCTTTATTTGTTTCTAGGATAGTCACCGGTCCAGCATGGCGTGTATGGAAAATATCCTTGTACTCCTAGTTCCTCCTGTAATTGGTCTTCCATTTGCTCGTATTGCGTTGGGCAGATGTTCCCTAAGCATTCCACCCTTGAGCTATTCAAATGATATGCATGCACTGTAGCCTTCCACTCCCTTTCCTTGAAGCTGCTTAAGAAGAGAATCTCTTTGTAGGGGTGAAATCCAAGTACATTGCATGCATTGTGACGCTCTCCAACCACGTCTCCGTTGTCATCAAGAAGATCGTTATCATCGTTATCGCGCTCAACTCTCCCTTGGACAGTTGCTTTCTTGTTGACTTCCGAAAGTTGTGAACGAAGTGTTTCATAGTTGTTTTCTCCGACAACCTCACTCTTGTCATCAGCATCATCATCGTTATCTGAGTTCCACTCAAACGGTTCAACTCTTACTTTCTTGTTGCATTTTGGAAGCTGAGAACCAAATAAACCATAGTTGATGTCTTCTAAGACCCAAGGACCATGAACATCCTTATCAAACGCATGCACACGCTTGAGATCATATTCACCCTTCAACACCCACTTCCTCTGATCATACGATTCATTTAGGATCCAAACTCGAAAGACATCCTTAATGAATGATGCAATGTATACCCCCTTTTTGGATTTTCCTAGATAAGAGTACACCCTGATATCCATATCGATCGGTGGTTTAATCACACAGTACTTATCCTCAGACAAGGATATCCTGCAAAATCAAGTAATTCACATGAAAATGTAAAGTAATCTGGCTAATAATTGAGTAATCCGTTGGTTGTGGTTACAGTAAGCGTCGACATCAAACTAGCTAGTAATGTGTAATGGGTTGAGTGCATACACACCTCATGAAAAAATTATTTTGGCAGTGCACGTAAAGTGCTTGTCGCCAGTAGACGGCACCAAAGAGCCACCTTTGTCGCAGCTCACCAACAATCCCTGCAGCATTACCTTGTCTGGCAAAAGACCTCTCCTCCCAGCGGCCCGACCTTGACGAGAAGACATTCATGATGCATGTCGACGGCGGCCATTCGGATTTCTCCACCAAAGGTTCTACATAATCTTGAGGACCTCGGTAGCCATAATCTTGAGGACCTCGAGCTTGGCGTTGATCTTCTTGGAAGAGGAGGGGCGAGAGAAGAACTCCGGGAAGGTGTGCTCGTGGAAGCGCATGAAGATGCCGGCGAGCGAGAGAGGGAGCAGGTCCGGGCGCAGGAAGCGGCGCTTGTCGATGGCGCGGCGCCAGGCCTTGCTGACGCAGCGCGACACGGCAAGGCAGCGCGGCGGGAGATGGCGGAGCACGTCGGCGAGCACGTCGTCGGGTAGGTCGCCGCAATCTCGCTGCCGCAGGCGGCGCTCCATGGATCGATCCGGCCCGTAGCTCAGGCTGGCTACGCTTACGATCGATTTCTCCTTGTATGGATGGATGGATGGATGGGATCCGATATGTATATTGACACGGCACGGTACAAAGAAAGCTAAAAAAAGCTAGAGTCCACTTCTTGCACGACCTACAGCCGCTGTTTAATATATATACTAATATAATCCTAATAAAACGGCTGTTTTTTTTTTTGAAACAGTACAATCGAACTAACTCACATGCATGAGCATACACTCACCCCTATGAACGCACACACGCACGCCCTACCTTTATGGGCACATTCGAGAGACTGAGCCGACATAACATCTTGAGATTTTACGAAGTCACCATAGACGCCTCGCAGTCGACAGGTACGTCTCTTCCCACTTAATGAACATCGCCGGAAGTCTAAAATAAGTCCAGAAATAATACTAGTATCAGTGTCAAATCTAGAACTTGAACCGTGATGGGCTGAGCATACCACTGTCTTCCTAACAATCCAAGCACAGGTTTAATATATGTACAGCTACAATGTTTGAGGATGAAATAAAACAACAATGTTTCAACAACATGCATGTGTATCTTTCTTTTTTTCTGTGTAGGTGTACCTGTACAAGCCAAGGTACCAAATCTTTTGAGCCCCATGAAGTATGATTACACATATCAATTTCAAGGTATGAGATTGCTAACTGAACCTGCCGCCCCGTCCAAATCTGTTTAGCCCCTCCATTGCAACCTTGCATTATGTTGTTTAGTTGCATCCGGAAAAAATTTCTACTTCTATTTTTTAATACTCGTAATAATTTAGTTCAAGAAATCTCAAGCCATTTAATAGGTGAAATGTATGGGTATGCTATGGTTCATGATACTGTTACTCCAAATTAGTTGTTTTTCTTTGTAGTTCGGAATATGTAGGTGCATGGCACAGATCTCAAAGCAGCGGACCTCCCAATGGATGGTATGGATATGACCTGTACCGCATGTGTAGGTACATATGCATTTCCGGGACAAATGGTTCATGATACTGGTACCCCAAATTTAGTTGTTTTTAATTATTGACATCAAGTTTGATTCATTTATTTTATCAAAAGATGTGGATATATGGGATGTTTTTCACAGAGTCAATATACTGGCTGGTATGCCCTATTTTCATTGGCCCTTAAAACTAACTTCTTGTAAAAAAAAGTGTCCCTTTTAATTTTACATCGGTGCCCCACATAACATACTTAGATCCAATCCGAAGCAATTCTTTCGTATGTAGAATTGTTGTTTTTTGTATGTTCATCCAGTTGATGGTGAACTTATAATTTGTTAACGGTTGAGACCTATATCATGTGAAGTAAGTTCCAGTTGACATGCTCCACAAATGTTGCTGCATGCAATTCGTTGGAGACGCGAGTTGGAGGTGGCAACGGCGCTGCTGATAAGCCAAGCAAGAGGATCAAAGAATCGCCACTTTGTTGGAGTGGCTAATGTCATGACAAGAGTGATTGTGGAACTGATCAAGTAGCGGAAGATGATTTCCTCGGATCGAGTGGCTAGCATCATGAGACGGAGTTACCATCCAAGGCACATTCGAGATTTTTTAGAGCATGTGCCTCCTTTTTTAGATCACGACCCCCTGGGGGTCGCCTGTGGTTTCTATACATGTTTTAGCTTTTGATTCCACCATGTCGCAAACTACCAGGTGTTCAACATCCCTATTTTATAAGGATATCATTGTCTATAAGCGTGTGGTTGTCTGCAATTATGCCCATGTAGAACCCTAAGTGGAGAAATCCAATAGGCCGCTATCTTACATGCATCTTGCACGTCTCCTCGTCAAGATCGGGTCCTTGAGGGGAGGGGGTGTTCTTTTACTAGAGAGTGTATTCTTATGGGGCCCACCATTGAGTTGCGTCGCAGTTGGCCCAATCGTAGCGCCATCTACTACCAATGTGACTTTACGTGTATTGCGAAACCATTTTTTTCCATGTGGTATCTATTCGACTCGATCTATCCAATCCATTACTAGTTTGACATCTAACGGCTAATATTGTTCCTAAATAATTTAAGAC
Source organism: Aegilops longissima (assembly GCA_021605205.1). Lineage (NCBI taxonomy): Eukaryota > Viridiplantae > Streptophyta > Magnoliopsida > Poales > Poaceae > Aegilops > Aegilops longissima. The sequence continues at coordinate 681,509,039 of CM038679.1, forward strand.
CTCCACAGATTGTATGGTTCTCTTAGGAATTTTGGAGACTTCCATTCATTGATATGTTTCACTACACAAGACATTGGATCATAATATTCGATCCGACTGCCTAACAGTTGATTGAGAAGTCACGTCGTCAATGTAAAAAAATGTCAGTGGACCAAATACAGGTAGAACAAATATTATTTAGTAGAACAAAAAACGGTTGCGCATTTGGAAAATGTGCAACTGGTCTACATTAGTGTAGCATTCCATCAAGATATTAAAAACAAATGTATATGTATAACTTAAAAAATCAAAATGTACGAGTAGAGAATCAAATGAACCAGTTGCACATTATAAGTACATGGGTGGCACATCTTCAAAACGCGCAACTGATTTGTATTAGAAGTACCACAAACCAAACAGAGTTTGGAGACCCATAGTACAAATAACAGAATCAAATAAACATAGTTGCACATTACAAGTTGTAGTTACACATTTTAGAAAATGTGCAACTGGTGTAGATTAAAAGTGCAGCTGCAAATAAGAAATATAAGGGCCAAAAGGTTACCATTCCCAAAAGTAATCCTTGCAACCTGAATATAGCAAAAAAAAAAAAAAAATACAAGAAAAGGCATATAGATCAAAAGGTGAAGTGTGAACTGATCCAAGCTATAACAACCATACATAACTGAGATGGAATCAACAGAAATCACACACTCAGAAAGAAAGAAAGAAAAAAGTCGACTGGTGGCAAAAAAAAATGTCAATAATGACAAGCAAAACCGCATAAGATTAGGGTCATCAAATTTGTACAAAATGCATTTCTACAACCCTAATTTTTTAGTGTTGGTCATTTTAGTATTCCCACAAGAGGATCAATAAACCTTTTCTCACTCTCTCCTTATTCCTCTAATTTCCTGTGCTTATTTTTCTGCGAACAGTTCAAAGATTTCACAAATTCTTAGTGACATGAAGAACAAGATAAGGAACCTCAAAAGAAAAACCTGCCTTCCCCACATGCATGCTCAGGGGTTCAGGTCCAGCTGTGCATGCAATAGCTCTGTAACTTATTTCTGTAGTGGTTATATTCTTTCCGAAAAATAAGGTTGCTTCTTCGTAGGAGGACCATGCATACAGTCAATCTAATATCATATCTGCAGGATTGTAAATATATGCAGAAGGTACACATTCCTCAGTATGCCAACATTTTATTCGTTATAAGCGGGAGCATCATACAGCGTTTCAAACACCATATGAGAGCACTGATTTGTTCTCATTAAGGTTTTTGTCTATGTCGATCTGAACATTGTTCAGAGACGCGAATCAATGATGGATTCTTCAGAGAGCTCCTGCGCCTTGTCGCACTGTGCACGGACCCATCCGAGCTGCTTGCTCTCGTTGTTGTATATCACAAACAGATCCTGCATCGTAACAGCTGCAGAACAGAGGATCAAAATAGATATCTTTTATAAACAGGCAAGGTTTACTAGTTTCAAGAGCCCGGACAACTTGCATCTGAATCCGAGCACCATATATACCTCCGACCAAGATAAAGTTCAGTTCCTTCAGAACAGGATCCGACGAGGCATCGCGGATAGCCAAGCACGTTTTCCCGTCTTCCTGCCATGCCAACAAACATACACAAGACATGTTAGCCATTAATTGCTCAGTGATGCTTATCAGTCGGGTTGTCGAATGTTCACCTCCACGATGAGGTAGTTTTGAGGAGGGATGTCCAGGTAGCTGGTGCCGTGGGCGTGGGTAATTTTTAGTGACAGTGCCTTGAATTGGTTCTTGACATCATTGACAGATCTGAATGGCCTTTTCCCTTTCCAGCATAGAGGCAGAGCACGACGACCCTTCACCTCTTCAAGTGATGATTCACTGAGAGTGCCTCTAACCTGAAAGACTCAAATCCCATGAGTAGCATTTTATTTATTTGTTATCTCTGTTCAAGATTATGGGCATCAGAAATTCAGAATGCACTGTGGTTTGAAATTTACCTACCTTTGAAACAAGCTCATTGTATATCTGCGCAGGCACGAAGGTGTAGGTGGTACCACTGTCAAATACAGCCTCAAATGTTGGATTCCCTCTTATCGGCTGTTTGTCAATGAACAGCTCTGCTAGGCCAGGTGAGTAGTAAAACCTGGGGTAAAATGTTTGGAACCAAATGAAAAGTAAACAAGCAATAATGACACTCTTCTCTGACTATGCATATTAGATCCAAAAAAACTAAAAGCGAAAGCCATGATCACAAAGCAGTTCTTACAAGGATTCTCTCATGGGTACCCAGGTTACGCCGCGGGAGGGCGGATTGAAGTCCCCGACGAAGAGGACGCCCTTTCCTTTGCTGCTGAAGCAATGTCCAATGACGTTCTCCGTTATCATCTTTAGCCCCTTGAGTTGCGCGGCAAAGCCTGCCTTTCCCCTCCCGAGTCCAAGGATGCCATCCACCGGCGAGGGCGGTGCGTCTGCTGGTTCCTCCTGGTTGTATCCACATCTGTGCAAAATGAAAGTGACCGTGCATCATCAGCATCCAAATACAGTTAGGCACTGAACATGTAATAACACTAATATTTCAGTTAGCGCCGTACCCGAAAGCGATGTTTTTCTTGCCTTTCCCAATGACAGAAATGATGTCAGTGGCAAGGTCACCTTCTGACTTCCCGGTGACATACTGAATCTCGTAGTGGCATCGATGTGGATCTTTCCTGGAGCACTCAGGGATCCCAGGCACGTCTCTGCGCATCGCAGCACATAGCGGGCCACCACATTGCACCCTCAACTTGTCAGCTGCTGGCTTGTAATATGGGTGTGGTGGCCTCTGTGGTAAAACGAAGCATATATCAAAGCAAAGATCGATCATACCAAACATTTTTCAGAAGTATCGTTGGAATGAACATGTGGCATCAAACACAAAGTATTACAAACTGAACAGCAACATGTGGTATGCGGAACCGAGTGTTGTTAGTCGTTACCGGGTGGCAGCCCTTGCAGCCGTGGACCGGGTGGTGGCACTCCAGCCAGGTGAGGTTGCTGCCAGTGTCGACGTCCAGGAAGTAGGGCTTCGCGGGTTCACCGATGTTCAACGTAGCATAGAAGTGGCTGCAGAGGTACAGAAAAAGCGCGTCAGATATACAGAGAAAACCTCAAGACTGAGAAGGCCATGAAGGGTGGGTTCAGAGAAACATACCCAACAGGGTAGACATTGCCTTCGAGCGGGAACTTGATGGAGGAGGACGGCGCAATTGGGAGCAGGAGGAGGAGGAGACCGATGATCGGAGGCCACATGGCAGCCATGGTAGGGGAAGAAGGCAGAGCTGTGGTTTGCACTCTGCTGGGGTTTCACTCCTCTGCTGAAACTCTCTGTTGCTTTGGATGGTGCGAACGAGGTGGTGAGGTATTTATAGCCACTGGCTGCCAAGCTTAGTTTCCTCCACTGTTTTCTTTTTATTGTGCATTTTTTTGTGGGTTTTAATATTGACTTTCTTCTCAAATGATTGATGTGTAATTAAGACTTAATGAAATTAAGGCCGACAAGAAAGATTTAGACAGCAAAAAAAATGAATTTACGTAATCGTATCACTCAATTGAATTCGATGGGTAGTGATATAATTATACCAGCCAGCCATTTTATAGAATTCACACAAATAAATGACCAATAAATAGTGATGCTCTGCTTGACACTCAAAGATTACTGGGACTGTAGGGAAGATACATTTCAAATAAATAATGGCATGCCAAATGATACATGACTGCATACTTATATATATGCCAAATGATACATGACTGCATCCTGGAAATTCGAAAGTCAATTTATTTTGTTCTGCTTGGCTGTACATGATACACATATATATGCAACATAATGCATCTTCCAGATATATGCATACTATTTACTGCAGAAATTCTTTAATTGTGTGGGCATATGTAGTGTAGCTGAAGAGTAATGAGAACAGTGGTTCACTTCCAGTGAGATAACTGAATAACTTGCACTCTAATAATGTTTGCCCAGAATGTTAAGGGTAGAAAGGTTCCCATATCTGTCTTGATCATTCTTCAAGCACACGTTTCACGTTTGTGTTCGCTACGAAAGGGATATGCATATTGCTAGCCAAATATGTACTAGAGACTCATCTTGGAAACCACATAAATAGATAAGGAACATGGAGGCGGTTTCAATCTCCACTCCATCAAGCAACCATCATTTCGAAACTTGGAAGCAAGCATCATACTATGAAAAGGAAAAATATGATACATGAACTGATAATTACAACTCATGCCTAGCAAAAATATGATACATGAACTGAGAAAGCATGTGGTAAGTGTAACTGTTCAGGTTTGACCTGAAAGTTCTGTACACAATTGGTTGCAGAGACACACAAGCGTTTCATTTCATATAACATTGCTTGCTATATACGGTTACAGAAGGCCTACTCACAATGTTACACAAGATCAAGAAATATAGGGTTACAGAAGGCCTACTCAAAATTTAACCTGCCTGATCCAGTGGGACATTCAGTCCTGTGAGTCTGATGTAAAACATACCAATCTTTCAAAAAAAATTGAAAAGCATGCAAGCATCAGATATATCAGAAAAAAAAAAGAGTTTCGAGCGAACGGGATGCCAGAGTATCTTATTATGAACAGGAAGAGGATACAGGTTAGTGACTTACTATTTCTCTCTACTACATGATCATCCTTTTCTCCACTCATTCCTCAGTTTGGCCAGGCATGTTAATAGCAAAAATGCAAAAATGAATGGCAACAGCAGCAGTCACATTGAAAGGAGTATTACATTGCAAAATGCTAAATATGGGCGAAGACAATTTCAAGCTCCACTCTGTGAAGCAACAGTTATTTGAGAGGGATTTTTTATGGTGTGATTTGGCAGAGTAGTAACAGATCAGATCAGCAATCCATTCACTGGTTCTTCAGGAATTTTACATTGATGAATTTCGATTTTGATTTTAGTTTCTGAGGGTTAATATGGTCAAAGATACCTAGTCTATTTTTTCTATCTTGATTCTCTCTAATGAGAGACTAGCCTGAGCCCGCCCACCACCAGCCTCGCTGCCGTCGACTCCCCGCCGGTGGCCCTCCCCACCTCATCCCCTCGCCCATGGCCGCCTCCGACGCCCGCTCCCTCTCCGGCGAGCGTGTCTCCTCCGGGGACGGGCGCTGGTTCGACTCGGAAGGGGAATCCTCCGCACGCTCCTACAGCGACGTCGTCCGCTCGCCTCCGGCGCCTCGGGCCGCTGCCCCGGCGCTACCTGCCCCTGCCGCCCGACCGCGGGCGCCCGTTGCCTGCCTCGGCCCGCCTCGGCCCCGCCGGAGGTGCATCGTGTTTCGGGCGACGCCGTGGTCGACGACGATGGGTTCCGCAGCCGCGCCGCAGGAATCACCGCCGTCCGCGCCGCGCCCGGATGCCGAGCCCCACCCCGCAGCGGCAACGCAGCCCGTCGCCGGAGGAGGTGGCCGGACTCTGCTTCCGCTGCCTCGACCACCGTCATCGGGTTCGTGACTGCACCAACGACATCCGATGCAGGCGCTGCCTCACCTCCGGACACGACTCCCGCGGCTGCGCTGACTACCATCGACGTCTTGGCCGCACTCCTCCGGCCGCCCTCAGCCCTCCCCGCCCTACGCCACCACCTCCACCCCCTGCTCCGGCGCCGCAAGTGACCGTTGCCGAGTCGGCGCGGGTCATCATTGCGCGCTCCGTCGAGATGGAAGAGGCGGAGGGGGTGCTCTCCCGTGCGTTGGTGGCCACTATCACGGGCAACAGGCCCCGGGTGTCCTCCGGCGACGTCTCCGAGCTGCTCTGCAGCACATTCGAGTTCCAGGAAGGCGACTTCACTTTCCACACGCACCGTCCTGAGGATTTCCTCATCATATTCGGCTCCAGAGCTTCCATGGACCGCATGCGCGGTGACCACTTCATCAGCTGCCCGCGTTTTGCCCTGTCGCTCCGCCCGTGGTGCAAGCTAGCTCATGCCGGCTGCGGTGGGTTCGAATACCGCGTTGAGCTTGAGCTCCGCGGCATCCCTGCCCAGGCCTGGCACTTGGCCACGGCCGAGCACATCTTGGGGCGGAGCGTCTGGATTGAGCGCCTCCACCCGCAGACACGCTCCCGTGCCGACCTCGCCACCTTCCGGCTAGCTGGACGTACCCACGACACCAATGGTATCCCACGCGCCACCACCCTCGAAATTGTCGAGCAAATCCCGGCCCGCTCCAGCTCCTCTGCCCCGACTGTCCGCACCCTCTTTTACCCCATCTCCATCGCCGTCGTGCGCTCCGAGGTTGACCGCGCGCAAGCTCGCGACGGCCCCGGAGCGGCTCAAGGCGGAGACGGCAACGACGGTGCTCCCCCTGGGCATGCTCCCGGTCCTGGCCCTCGCCCTGACCCTGGACGCCAGCGACGCCGCTCCGACGCGCAGCCCTCTGGACGCGCCGACGGCATGGCGGTCGACTCCAATGGCTGGCGCGCTGACTGCCGCTCCGCGCGGGCTGACGGCGTCTCCACCCCCTCCTGGGAGGATGCGCCACCGCCCGTACGTGCGCCGGAAAAGGAGATGCTACCTTGGCCTTGCATGCGTAGGGCTCGTCGACCTCGTCATCGTACCAGAAAAGGAAAAGCGGGAAGGAAAGAAAGGCTGCGTTTGGAGAGCGGGCCTGCCGACAATGTTGATGCTGCCGCAGACGTGGAGGGAGGCCCTACTGACCGTGCCGCTGCAACTGCAAACGAGGACCCGGCTGGGCCCCCTCCCCCGTTGGTCCCATGCGCTGCCGGCCTACCATTGGTGGAGAACACCCCAGACTCATCCCGTGGCTTGGACTCCGCGTCGCCTGGCGCGCGTGAGACCGCTGCTATTGGGTGCAGCTCTGACTTGGCCTGCCACAGCCCCCCTTGGGATCCAGATGCTTTTGCCTTTGTCAGTGAAGTGCCAGCCGCAGACAAAGTCGATATCTTGTCGGGACAAAGCGGCGATACCCAAACGTCAGCGCCTGCCGCTGGTTTGGAGGTTTCTGCTGCCCGATCCCCCGCGACCGTGGCGACCACAGCTGGCGCGGGCGCGCATGATTCGAACCCGGCGCCAACACACCACGATGCCCCTGCCAACAGCCACCGTCCGGTTGACAATAATGGGCCAAGGCCGCTGCCCCCACAGCCCTTCACTCTGCTACAGCGGCCCATGACGCCCACGCCCACCCCGGCGCACGCTGGGCCATCGCAGCAGCTCGTGCCGCCCATGGCTGGGCCAAACAGGGATGCGCAAGAGACGACGCCCAACCATGCCTCCCTGCGTGCTTCTGCTCGCCGGTTCGCATCTCCACCTGTTGCCCTACGCCGCTCCACGGCTCGAGTCGCTGACAGGACATGGACGCTTGGCGACTTCTTGGCTGCTGCAACAAAGCATATCGGAGCCGCCCTGCCCGCGCCTGGTAAAAGGCCGCGGCGGCCTTTGAACTTCACCCCTCGTCGGGGACGATCTGCCTCCGCAGCACGCTCGCCCACGACAGTGCCGCCAACTGCTGAACGCCGGGCACAAGTTAATATCCTCCGCACCCTCGGGATCGTGGGCACAGACCAGCGGATCACCGCAGCAGAGATGAAGACTTACGACGGCATCTTCGCCGCGCCCATCCCGCTCGCCGTCCTTTCGGCCATTGCCGCGCTTGTCGACCGCGAGCTCCCTGCCGACGTGGCCCCTCCGCCGATCGTCTCCACGCGCAGCGTCGATGCTTGCGGGACTTAGACCTTGTTGAGTGGCACTCTCTTACCGTCGATCTTGTTGCATATGGATCACGGCCTTAAGATTGTCGTTTGGAATGTTCGTGGCCTCAACGCCCGCGCACGGAGATTTGCTGTTCGGTCACTGCTGGCCTCTACCGATGCGACCATTGTTTGTCTCCAGGAGACCAAAATGGCCATGATTTGCTCCTCTGTGATCCTGGACACTCTTGGTTCAGAGTTCGATGGCTACGTGTACCTGCCAGCGATTGGGACGAGAGGTGGCATCCTCCTCGCCTGGAGGAGCAGGGCCGTGAGCATCACGGACCCAGAGTTCTCCACGAACGCGATCACCGCCAAGGTTTCCGCTGGCTCTGCTGCCCCTTGGTGGTTGACGGTGGTTTACGGACCGCAGGAAGACACGGATAAAATCGCATTCCTCCATGAGCTGCGTGACATCCGGAGTGCGTGCCAGGGACCCTGGATGCTATGCGGGGATTTCAATCTAATCTACCGCGATGAAGACAAGAACAATGGCAACCTTTATAGACGTATGATGGGCAGATTTCGGAGGCTGATCAATGATCTTGCGTTGAAAGAGGTCTATCTCAATGGCCGCTAGTATACCTGGTCGAACGAGCAGTCCCCCCCAACACTTGTGCATCTAGACAGAGTGCTCTGCACTTATGACTGGGAGGAAGCCCATGCTGCTTGCAACCTTCGCTGCCTCACTTCTGTGATCTCGGACCATAGCCCGCTGTTTCTGGACTGTGCCCCTGTGCCGGCTGCCCTTCGGCGTTTTCATTTCGAGGACTTGTGGTTGCGCATGGACGGCTTCCACGCGACGGTGGACACGGCTTGGAGGTCTGTGCATGAAGTTGACCCCTTTCGCCGGCTGATGCTTCGCTTGCAGGCTACAGCACGCAAGTTGACAAGCTGGAGCTCACGATCGATTGGCAACATTAAACATAAGATGGCAATCTCGCGTGAACTCATTTCGCGCTTTGACAAAGCTCGGGAAGATCGGCAGTTGTCGCCACATGAGGACTGGCTACGCAAACAGCTCAAGATCGGCTATCTTGGCCTCGCGTCCATGGAGCGCACATTCGCCCGACAGCGAGCACGGATAGCCACTCTGAAAGATGGTGATGCCAGTACAGCCTTCTTCCACCGGCAATGTTCCTTCAGGCGGCAGAAGAACAGGATTTTCAGCCTGACCGTGAATGGCCAGGTGGTCACCGATCATGAGCACATGGCTGAAGCGGCATTCACACATTATGATGCACTGCTGGGCACCGCAGTTGACCGTGAATGCACGCTGGACCTATCGGAGCTGATCACGCCATCTGACCTGGCAGACCTTGATGCTCCCTTTAGCGCTGCAGAGATCTGGGAGGCGATCAAGCGGCTTCCGGCGCGCAAGGCACCCGGACTGGACGGGTTCACTGCCGAGTTCATGCGAGCCTGCTGGACCACGGTACGCCAAGACTTTGTGGATGTCTTCCAGCAGCTCTATGAGATGAGGGGCCGCGGCTTCAGCAAACTCAACCAAGCACTGATCACCATGCTGCCGAAGCGCGCCGACGCGACCACACTGAATGACTACCGGCCTATAAGTCTTATTCACCTAGTGGCAAAGATCTTCGCCAAAGTGTTGTCCCTACGACTCGCCCCGAAGCTGGACAGCCTTGTGAGTCGGAGCCAAAATGCGTTCATCGCCGGCAGGAGCCTCCACGACAACTTCATTCTAGTCAAGCAATCGGCCCGGCTTCTCCACCAGTTGGGTGCCCCGCGAGTCTTGCTCAAGCTTGACCTTGCGCGGGCCTTCGACTCCCTAGCCTGGCCCTTCCTCATGGAAACCCTGCGCCAATATGGCTTTGGAAATAGATTTATGGAGTGGATCGCCATCCTCCTATCTTCGGCAAGCACACGCATACTGATGAACGGTGAGCCAGGGCCTCCTATCTGGCACCGCAAGGGGCTCCGGCAGGGTGACCCTGTGTCACCACAGCTATTTGTGCTCGCCGTTGACATCTTGGGCAGGCTCATCAAGCGCGCTATTGACACGGAGTCATGGCACGGCTACACCCGAGGCGCTCCATTCCCACTATGTCGCTGTACGCGGACGATGTGGTGCTATTCTGCCACTGCTCGCCCAGCGACATCATTGCCGTGCGGGAGGTCCTGACGCTCTTCGGCCGCGCTTCCGGCCTAAGGGTGAACTATGCCAAGAGCTCTGCCTCGCTGCTGCACTGTGACACGGACGAGGCGACAACAGCACTTGCGCACCTAGGCTGCCCCATCGTCAACTTGCCGATCACCTACCTCGGGATCCCCCTCACGGTAGGCCGACCAACTGCTGCCCAACTGCAGCCCCTAGTTGATGGGATTGCTGGCCGGCTCCCCTCTTGGAAGGCCAACCTGATGAACAAGCCTGGGAGGCTTGCGCTGGTGAAGTCTGTGCTGAGCGCCATCTCCGTGCATCAACTACTCGCCTATGCGCCGCCTAAGAAGACGCTTCGTCAAATTGAGAAGATTGAGCGCGGCTTCTTGTGGGCCGGCCGCGCTGCCGCCAATGGAGGCCACTGCCATGTCAACTGGCGCCGCGTTTGCCGCCCCATATCGTACGGAGGCCTGGGTGTCCAGGACCTGGAGCGCGCTGGCCTTGCTCTACGGCTACGATGGCTATAGTTCTCGTGCACTGATCATGAGCGCGCCTGGAATGGCCTGGACCTACAATTCTCTGCCGAGGAGCGAGCGCTCTTCTTCGCGTCCACCACGATGACCCTTGGAAACGGAACAATGGCATATTTCTGGGAAGACCGCTGGATAAATGGGCAATCCATTTGCGAGATCGCCCCGTCACTTTACAAGTGCATACCCAAGCACCGGCGCAAAATCCGGACCGTCGCTGAAGGACTGCAAGGCCATAGCTGGGCCAGGGACATTCATGGGACCTTGGGCATACACGAGATTGGCCAGTACCTTCAAGTCTGGCTGGCGATCGAGCATATCACGCTCTCGGACACCCCTGATCAGCTAGTTTGGAGATGGACAGCCTCCGGTATATACTCTGCTAGCTCATGCTATCTTGCCACCTTCCAGGGATCCATGACTTGCTTCTCGTGGAAGCTCATATGGAAGAACTGGGCGCCGCCAAGAGTGAAGTTTTTTCACTGGCTGGCCAGCCAAGACCGGTGCTGGACGGCCGACCGCTTGGCTCGATGCGGTCTCCAGCATCAGCCAAGATGCCCACTCTGTGACCAGGCTCCCGAGACGATGCGCCACCTCCTCTTGGAGTGCCCCTTCGCCCGGCAGACTTGGCACGAAATCCTGTCCTGGCTGCGGATGACCACTGCAGGGCCAAACCACGAAGATTCATTGATGGACTGGTGGCTGCAGGCAAGGCAAAACACGCCAACACTGATGCGTAAGGGCCTAGCCTCCATTGCTCTGTTGACACCATGGATGATCTGGAAACAGCGCAACGAATGCATCTTTGAGGGCGCCCAGCCCCTGGTTCAGGTCCTGGTCTTGAAGATCAAAGAGGAAGCCAAGCAGTGGGCAAGAGCGGGCGCCCACGGCCTACGCGTCATTCTGCCGCCCACCTGGGACGTGCACTAGTATCGCTGACCAAGGCTGAAAGCTGTAACTTGTAACTAACCTCCTAGGAGGATTGTATCAAAACTCCACCTTTTCAATGCAATGAAATGCAAAAGCCCTTTGCATTTTCTCGAAAAAAAAAAGAAATGCCTGTCATGTCATGATCGACTTGGTTCTCTCAGAAAAAAAATACAAAAATTCTTTTATGCAGCATCCAGTTATTAGCTTTCACATTTTTTTTAACTTATGCGATTACACTTATTCCTCAACATGTCAACACGTTTCATTATAAACGGGAGCGCCATACAATCTTTTGAACACCATACAAGAGCACTCTTTTGTTCTTGCTAAGGTTTTTTCTATGTCGATTCGAACTTTATTCAGAGACGCGAATCCATGACAGACTCAAGGTCATGCATCGCGTTGCACTGTTTACTGATCCATCCGAGGCGGTTTCTGTCGTTGTCATATATCACAAACAGATCCTGCATCGTAACATCTGCGAAATAGAAGTCTTTAGAAACATAAGGTTTTCTAGTCTCAGAACCTGGACAATTTATATCTGAATCTGAGCTTCATACCTCCAATTAAGATGAGATGCTTCAGAAGAGGATGCGATGAGCCATCAAGGATGCCCAAGCACGCATTCCCGTATTTCTGCCAAAAAACACAGAGAGATGTTAGCCATTGTCCTTAATTACCTCCAATGATTCACTGTCCAGCGATGCTTATCAGTTGAGCTATCGAGATGTTTACCGTCACGATGAGGTAGTTTTCAGGGGGGATATTAAAGTTGCTGGTGACATGGGCATGGGTAATTTTTAGCGACAGTGCCTTGAATTCATTCTTCACATCGTTGACAGAGCTGAATGGCATTTTTCCTTTCCAGCATTGAGGCAGAGCAGGATCATAAACCCTTTTAAGTGGTGATTTTCGGAGAGTCTCTTGAACCTGAAAGATTCAAATGCCGTGACTTCCATGTTTATTATCTCTGTTCAAATGTATGGGCATCAGAGTGGTTTGAAATCTACTTACCTTTGAAAGAAGGTCATGGTATATCTGGCCAGGCATGTAAGTGTAGGTGGAGCCACTGTCAAATACTACATTAAATGCTGGATTATCTCTTATCGGATGTTTGTCATAGAGCAGTGTTGCTGCGCCGGGTGAGTAGTAAGGCCTGGGAAAAAACGATGGTACAATGTTAGGAACCAATTGAACAGAAAACAACTATCAACCGTAGTCTTCTCTAACTACACATGTTAGATTTATGCAATGCTAGCATGGGCACGGAAACCAAAAACTAAAAATGAAAGACATGATCACAAAAAAGAACTTGATGAGCAACAAACAATTCTTACAACGATCTACTCATGGGCGCCCAGGTGATATGGCCTCGGGGCAGCTCGAAGTCCCCAATGTACAGGTTCCCATTTCCATGGATGCTGAGGCAATGTCCAATGACATTCTTGGTTATCTTCCCATGCACCTTGAGTTGCGCGACAAATCCTACGTTTCCCCTTCCAAGTCCAAGGATTCCATCTACAGGCGGCGGCGATGGCTGATCTACTGGTTCCTCCTGCTCGTATCCACATCTGTGCAAAACGAGAGTGACCATGCATCATCAACATCCAAATCCAGTAGGTACTGAACATGCAACATTAGTATTTCAGTTAGCGCCGTACCCGAAAAAACAGTTTTTATCATCTCTCCCATTGATAAACATCATGTCGTTGACAAGGAAACCTTTTGACTTCCCGGAGACATACTGGATGTCGTAGTGGCATCGATCTGGATCGTTCTTGGGGCATTTAGGGCTACCAGGCAGGTCTTTGCGCAGTTCAGCACATATCAAGCTATTACATTTCACCATCAAGTTATGAGCTGTTGGTTTGTAATGTGGGTGTGCTGGCCTCTGGCAAAACGAAGCATATATCAAAGCAAAGATCAACCATGCCAAGATTGTGTAGTGCATTCTTTACCAATATCCTTGGATTGAAAATGCGGCATTAAGCACAGAGTATTACAACTGCAAGATAATATGTGATATTGCAGAATCGAGTGTTGTTACCGGTGGCAGCCCTTGCAGCGGCGATGCGGGAGGTCACACTCCAGCCAAGTGAGGTTGCTGCCAGTGTCGATGTCCAGGAAGTAGGGCTTCAAGGGGTGACCAATCTGCAACGTAGCATAGAAGTGGCTGCGGAGGTACAGAAAAGAGTGTCAAATATACAGAGAAAACCTCAAGTCTGAGAAGGGATCAGAGAAACATACCCATCAGGGTAGACGCTGCCTTTGAGCGGGAACTTGATGGCGTAGGAGGGCCCGAGTGGGAGCAGCAGGAGGAGGAGGAGACCGATGATCCGAGACCACATGGCAGCCATGGTGGGAGCACTCTGGGGTTTCACTTCTCTGGTGGAACTCTGTGCTTCTTTGGATGGTGCGAACAAGGTGGTGAGGTATTTATAGCCGTTGGCTACCGAGCTTAGTCTCCTCCACTGCTTTGCGTGCCTTAGTTTCTTTTTCTTACGCATTTTTTGCAGGTTTTTAACATTGATTTTCTTCTCAAGTCATGTGTATTCCGGCTTAGCAATTTCTGTCAGCCGCAGGTACATAGGTATAATTATCTTTTCGTAAAATTATACCCCTGCCTTTCGTAATGAACAAACTGCACTACTAGTGCCGCACTAGAGTTTCCCAGAATGTTAGAGTAGAAAGGTTCCCATTCTGTCTAGGCCATTCTTTAAGCACACTTGCCACAATTATGTCCACGATGAAATGTTATATTGAAAAATACGTACTAATGACTCGTTGTTGAAATCACAGAAATAGATAAGGAAAATGGAGACGGTTTCAATCTCCACTCCATCAAGCAACAATTTCTTAGAGCTTCAAGTAAATGGGATGCTAGAGTAAGGCAGGAAGAGCATACAGGTCAGTGACTTACTAGTTGCCTCTACTACATGTTCATCCTTATCTCCATTCATCTCTCATTTTGGCCAGGCATGTTAAGACAGTACAGGCTTTATTCGGATGGCAACAGCAGCACTCAGTTAGATAGTGACTAGTGGCTCTATTTGTAGTATTTCATTGCAACAAAAATGTAGTAATATCCCCTCGAACAAGTCATTGTGTTTAGAAAGATTCTCCCTTTCCCTGACATTTATATTTTTCTCAATCAGGTTCACGCTGAAAGGAGTACTAAATATGTTGTGAGGACAATGACGGTTTCAAGCTCCACTACGTGAAGCAACAGTAATTTGAGAGGGATTTTACAGTGCAATTTTAGGTATCAGATCAGCCATCCATCCATGGGATCTCCCTCACGTTTCCTCAGGTCTGATCTGCTTGATTCTCTCTTTACTATCAGAAAAATTACTCGGGTTCTTTTATGCAGCATCCAGTTATTAACTATGATGATTTTTTTTTACTTCGGCGATTACTCAGGTATAGTAATACCAACTTCCAGCGTCTTTGCATGTAAATCTAATATCACCTAAGAACCTGAAAAACTGTTGATGCAGAAATATTAGAAAGCTTACAGCATATGAGCTCTCCGAACATAAAACGAAAGCAATCTTTGTTTCACTCATTTTTCCAACCTACTCCTGGTTTATCTTTTCACCTGAAACTAACCTGATCTTTCTACTGCCTGAAACTGTCTCCAATTGGTACTCCACACAGCATACTACTTCATCTGAAACCATTTATGGCACGTTAGTTGATTGTAACTCTAACGAAACCAAATATTATTCACTGTAGTACAACCCAACTAGATATGTGGATACTATTTACTGCACAAATTCTTTAATTGTTTAAGCATATGTAGCATGCATGAAGAGTAATGAGAACAGTGGCTCATTTCCAGTGAGATAACCGCAAAACTTATAATAATATTTTCCCAAAATGTTAAGAGTAGAAAGGCTCCATTTCTATCTTGGTCATTCTTCAAGCACACGTTTCACGGTTGTGTCCACAATGAAAGGATATGCATGTCACATAGCAAAATATGTACTAATGACTCATCCTGGAAACCACAGAAATAGATAGGGAACATGGAGGTGGTTTCAATCTCCACACCATCAAGCAACAATTATTTTGAAATTAGAAATACGTGGAAGCACGCAGCATGCTATGAAAAAGACAAGAACTGACAACTAACACTTTTGCAACTCACTATGTATGCATCATCAGCCAGCAATCAGGATTGGTTTTACAGTTTCCCAGATTTGAGAAGTAATCCATATTAACAAGAATGCAATTTCAGCATACTACTCACTCTTGAAACTAGAGCCATCCTGTCTACTCACTCTTGAAACTAGAGCGGGGAAATATAGAGTTACAGAAGACCAAGTCACGATGTTACCTGCCTGGTCCAGTGGAAGATTACAGTTCTGAACCCGATATAAAGCATAATAATCTTTCAAAAAAACTGAAAAGAGAGCAAGAATCAAATATGTATTGTGAATCAAACTGAAAAGAGAGCGAAAACTCCATCGTATTAGGAACAGGCAGAGCATGCACGTTAATAACTTACTATTTGCCTCTACTACATCCCTCGTTTTGGCTAGGCATGTTAAGACAGTCAGACTTTATTTGGAAGGCAACAGCAGCATTCAGTTGGATAGTAACACCTGGCTCTATTTGTAGTATTTCATTGCAAAAAAAAAAGTATCAATGTAGGTGTAGCAATCTCACCTTGAATAATTCATGATGTTTAGACAGACCCCTCATTTTCTGAAAAAAAAAGATTCTCCTTTTCCTGTCAATTCTATTTGTTCTCAATTAGGTTCACAATGAAAGGAATTACATTGCAAAATGCTAAATATGTAGTGAGGGCACAAACAGTTTCAAGGTCCACTCAGTGAAGCAACCTATATGAGAGATTTTTTACAGTGTGATTTGGCAGAGTAGTAACAGATAAGATCAGCCGTCCAATCATTAGCCTTTTAGGATTTTTACATTCACGAATTTGATTTTGATTTTATTTTCTCAGGGCTAATATGGTCCAAGCTACCTAGTCTATTTTCTTCTATCCTGATTCTCTCTTTATATCAGAATGAGAAATACATGTCAAGTCATGTCCACATGATTCCCTCTTTACTGTCAGCAAAGATTACTCAGATTCTTTTATGCAGCATCCAGTTACATATTAGCTATCACGCTTTTTTAACTTCGGCAATTACACTTTATTTAGTCCTCAACATGTCATCATGTTTCATTATAAACGGGAGCATCATACAACCTTTTGAATACCGTACGAGAGCACTCTTTTGTTGTTGCTAAGGTTTTTGTCTATGTCGATTCGAACTTTATTCAGAGACGTGAATCGATGATGGCAGACTCAAGGTCCTGCATCCTGTCGCACTGTGCACGGACCCATCCGATACGGTTGACCTCGTTGTCATATATCACAAACAGATCCTGCATCGTAGCATCTGCAAAATAGAAGATCAAAATATAAAATCTTTAAAAACATACAAGGCTTACTAGTTTCAAGACCTAGACAATTTATATCTAAATCTGATCTTCATACCTCCAATCAAGATGAGATGCCTCAGAACACGATCCGACGAGCCATCGAGGATGGCCAAGCACGCATTCCCGTCTTTCTGCCACGGAACATACAGAGACATGTTAATCGTTGTCCTTAATTACCTCCAATGATTCACTGTCCAGTGATGCTTAATTGCTTATCAGTTGAGCTATTGAATGTTTACCGTCACGATGAGGTAGTTTTCAGGAGGGATGTCCAGGTTGCTGGTGCCGCGGGCATGGGTAATTTTTAGCGACAGTGGCTTGAATTCATTCTTCACATCGTCGACAGATCTGAATGGCATCTTTCCTTTCCAGCATTGAGGCAGAGCACGATCCTTCACCACTTTAAGTGATGATTTATGGAGGGTGTCTTGAACCTAAAAGAATCAAATGTCATGAGTTCCATGTTTATTATCTCTATTTAAATGTATGGGTGGTTTGAAATCTACCTTTGAAACAAGGCCATTGTATATCTGGCCAGGCATGTAGGTGTAGGTGGCTCCACTGTCAAATACTGTGGTGAATGCTGGACTGCCTCTTATCGGCTGTTCATCATAGAGCAGTGTTGCTGGGCCGGGTGAGTAGTAAGGCCTGGGAGAAGACGATGGTATAATGTTTGGAACCAATTGAACAGAAAACAACTATCAACCATAGTCTTCTCTAACTACACATGTTAGATTTATGCAATGCTAGCATGGGCACGGAAACCACAAACCAAAAATGAAAGCCGTGATCAGAAACAAGAAGTTCATGAGCGATAATTCGTACAATGATGTACTCATGGGTGCCCAGGTGACGTCGCCTGGGGGAAGCCTGAAGTCCCCAATGTACAGGTTCCCATTTCCATGGATGCTGAGGCAATGTCCAATGACATTCCTGACTATCTTCTTTTGTGCCTTGAGTTGAGCAACAAATCCTACACTTCCCCTCCCGAGTCCAAGGATGCCATCTACCGCCGGTGGCGATGGCTGCTCTAATGGCTCCTCCTGCTCGTATCCACATCTGTGCAAAAAGAGAATGACAATGCATCATCATCAACATCCAAATCCAGGTGGGTACTGAGCACGCAACATTAGTATTCAGTTAGCGCAGTACCCGAAAACGTAGTTCATATCATCTCTCCTATTGATAAAGATCATGTCGTTGGCAAGGTCGCCTTTTGACCTCCTGGAGACATACTGGATATCGTAGTGGCATCGATGTGGATCGCTGTTGGGGCATTGAGGACTACCAGGCTGGTCTTTGCGCAGTTGAGCACATATCCAGCTGTCACATCTCACCATCAAGTTATGAGCTGCTGGCTTGTAATATGGGTGTGGTGTCCTCTGGCAAAACAAAGCAATATATCAAGATTGTGCAGTACATTCTTTACCAATATCCTTGGATTGAACATGTAGCTTTAAACACAGAGTATTACAAGTGCAAGATAATATGCGATATTGCAGAATCAAGTGTTGTTACCTGGTTGCAGCCCTTGCAGCCGTGATCCGGGTGCTCACACTCCAGCCAAGTGAGGTTGCTGCCAGTGTCGATGTCCAGGAAGTAGGGCTTCAAGGGCTTACCAATCTGCAACGTAGCATAGAAGTGGCTGCAGAGGTACAGAAAAGAGTGTCAAATATACGGAGAAAACCTCAAGCCTGATAAGGGATTAGAGAAACATACCCATCAGGGTAGACGTTGCCTATGAGTGGGAACTTGATGGCGGAGGAGGGCCCGAGTGGGAGCATGAGAAGGAGGAGACCGATGATCGGACACCACATGGCAGCCATGATGGGGGAAGAAGGCAGATCTGTGGTTTACACTCTGGGCTCTCACTTCTTCTCTGCTGGAACTCTGTGTTTCTTTGGATGGTGCAAACAAGGTGGTTTGGTATTTATAGCCGTTGGCTGCCAAGCTTAGTTTCCTCTGCTTTGCGTGCCTTAATTTCTTTTTCTTACGCATTTTTTATGGGTTTTTAATATTGATTTTCTTCTCAAGTCATGTATATTCGGGCTTAGCAATTTCTGTGGGCCGCAGGTACATATGTATAATTATATTTTCTAAATACTATAATGAACAAACTGCACTACTGGTGCCGCGCTAGAGTTACCTCACTACTATATCCTTGTTTTCCCCATTTCCAGCAGAATAGAAAAAAATTCAGACAATTAATTTAAGGGTCGACAAGAAGGTTTAGACACCAAAATATTATTTTGGGTTTACATAATTATATAACTCAATTGGATATAATGGGTGGTCATATAATTAAACCACCCATCCATTTTTAAGAATTCACATAAATAAATGAGACCAGTAAATAGTGATGCTGCGCACAACACTCACAGATTTGTGATAGATCTACCTATTTTTAGGGCTAGATGACTTAAACATTTCCACCAAGATACTGTATAGAAGATACATTTCAAATAAATGATGGCATGCCCAATGATACATGTGTAGCAAGATAATGAAGTCCCACATTTTTCCAGCTCAAATTTTGACCTTGGAAATTTGAAAACCAATTCATTCCTGATAACTGCATAACTCATAATCAGTGTTTCCCAGTATGTTAGAGTAGAAAGGTTCCCATTCTGTCTAGACCATTCTTTAGGCACACTTTCCACAATTATGTTCGCGACGAAATGTTACATTGCAAAATATGCACTAATGACTCATTGTGGAAATTGCAGGCATGTTATTATGAACAGGAAAAGCATACAGTTCAGTGACTTGCTACTTGCCTCTACTACATCCTCATCTTTGTGACCACTCATCCCTCATTTTGGCCAGACATGTTAAGACAGTCCAGACTTTGTTTGGATGGCAACAGAAGCATTCAGTTAGATGTAACAAAGTGTAGCAATCACACCTCGAATAATTCATTATGTTTAGAAAGATTCTCCCTTTTTCTGTCATTTTATTTTTCTCAATTAGGTTCGCACTGAAAGGAACATGACATTGCAAACAACGTACTAAATATGCAGTGAGGACGGTTTCAAGTTCCGCCTCATGAAAGCAACAATTATTTGAGAGAGATTCCGCGGTGCAATTTTCTAGTGATTTGGGGGAGTACTAACGGATCAGATCAGGCATTCATTCATAGGATTTCTAGGTATTTTACATTGACGAATTTTGAAACAATCTTGTTTGCCTCATTTTTCCAACCTGCTCCTGATGTTTCTTTTCTCTTGAAACTAACCTGATCTTTCTGCTACCTGAAATTGTCTCACAGTGGTACTCCACGCAGCATCATACTTCATCTGAAATCCTTTACGGCATGTTAATGAAACCAAATATTATTCAATGGTTTGAAAAGCTGAAGGGAAAATAAATGTGGAAAACAAGTAAAGCTCCAGAAATTTTAATCTCCAAACTAAACAAACTGAGCAGGACAGCCCTCATAAGCCTGTGTTATCATAGTTGACACAAAGTATAAAAATGAATCAAGCTGCATGTCATCCGCAGCCCAAACAAGAATATGGGCTCTCTCCAAACAGAAAAGGAAAACAATCATGTTTGACTCATTTTTCTAACCTACTCCTGATTTTTCTTTCACTTGAAACTAACCTGGTCTTTCTACTGCCTGAAACTGTCTCCAAGTGGTACTCCACACAGCATACTACTTCATCCGAAACCATTTATGGCACGTTAGTTGATTGTAACTCTAACGAAACCAAATATTATTCACTTCACTGTACAACTCCAGACATTTTAATCTCCAAACTAAACAAACTGACCAGGATGGCCTTCATAAGCTTATTAATGTTATTTCATCGTTGACACAAAGTATACAAATTAATCAAGCTACATGTCCACACACAAAATCTGCCAAGGTGGGCTCCATCGGGGCGGTTTGTTCCAGATTGGAGGATCAAAAGTCAGAAAAAAAAAATAGAAACTCCAAGCAAGTGTAATGCTAGAATTTTTTTGAAGCGGCACTAGTCATTCCAAACAATCAACACAATCTGGAGAGCTTTTCCGCAGAAAGAAATGAACTCTGAAAATTGGTCTAAAGTACAACAGCTCGACAATCTTAGGAGCTTGATCCTGTCAGGTTCCATTCAAAGGTAACAAAGAGATACACAGAGCTTGATTAAGCTTTGCAGCCGGTCGATGGCAGCTTCTGATGCAGCTTTGCACATTATTATTTCTTAATCACATTTCAAGTATTTACCATAACCAAAGATTGTACAACCCAACTAGAAAAGACAGGTTGCAGAACTCTTGTGCAGCTTGTCAAAACAAGTAAAGTTGGATCTGGTGATTTTGCATCAGATAGGTTGAACAAAATAATCTTCAGTAAACATGTAGTATCAGACAAGAACAATACCAACTACTTCAGTGAAAGAGCGGCAGTTCGGCGGCGTGTCCAGGGAGCTGGAGCTCGCCGAGCTTGATGTGGTGGCGGCCGCCAGGCGGGTGCTAGAGCCCCACCGGCCACCGCCCCTTTCTGCCCCCGCCGCCGGCACCAGGCGGGTGCTAGGCATTCCTTCTGCCGCTATGCCGCGCACTTGCCACCGCCCGCGGGCCGCGGCACCTCTGTTCCCCTGAATCCGGCGTCGCGACTTGTACCTCCTGCCGCTCCTCCACCGAAACTCCTCCCTGCCCCGCCGACGCTGCCGCTCCTCCCCCACAGGCAGCTCGCTGCTCGAGAGGGCTGGAGCCCGCGGAGGAGATGAGGCGGGAGGATGCTCCTCGTCGCCGGAGGCAGCCGATGGTAGCGCCGCGTCCGCTTCACAAACGGGAGGCGGGTCGGGGTTGCCGCGGCGATCGCCGGACATGAGCACGAGATAGCTACAGAGAGATTCAGAGAAGAAGTTCAGAGATAGAAAACGATTACGCCTTTGTTAGGTGCCCACTCACGAATTACTCCATTACAGGGTATTTGAGTTCAGATACAAGGATTTGAGAGAGGAGGGAGGAGGGAGGAGGAAGAACAGGAGATAGGGGAAGGGAAGAGCCGCGGTTGCCTTTGCCTGATCCAAGCCCGGATGGGATGTCTATTGCTTCCACTGCTAGTACTTGTAGTCGGCCTCGCTTGGCATGGCACATCTTCCATGGCTGTTTATAGAACTACCGGCTTGGTGGGCTTGCTGCTCGGTATTTTGGATCGCTGACATCCCCTCCTCCTTAACCATCGGTTTGCCCCCAAGCCGGTGCCCATTCTCCGGTAGTTCTGCAAAATCAAATCCTCCTGGATCCCACTGCACACAAGAAGTTGCCGGTTGAACTGATCGTATGAATTGCCACCTCACGATAAAAGTTATGGGATAATCTCCAGGCATTGTTGCGTGCAAGCCACCACAGGTAGTAGAGCTCTCAGAAACACATGGCATCCGTTCGTGTAATTTTTCGGCATTGATATGGGTCAAGCAAAACAGAGTAGTGATGAGACCTGCATCTGGTTCCCAAGAGAAGCACCACCAATAGTTGGACAAGGTACTAGCATGATGAACATAGGCCCAAAGTTGAGTCAATTCTCGAAGAACTCCAGCGAGGTGCAGAAACTTTGAATTAGTTCGCATTTTGCTGCTGAATTCTGTAGTAATTGTTGGTGGGGCAAGAGGTGACCATGGGGGCTTGGGTTGCAACAAGGGTAAGTGTTCTCCTGGTTGTGGAATAAATAGTTCCAACTCAAGGAGCCCATTCTCTGCCAGTGGGATGCCAAAGCCTATGCAGCAGTTGTGAGTGAGATTGTGGCTCTTCTTTGCATGGTATTGGGTGCTCCACTTCTGAACCATGCCAATTAGCTGCCCAGCAGAATATACCAACAGTTTGACATCCACCGAATTCTGGTCACCACTCGACATTCCTCGACAGTGAGCAATTTCTTCCGATGAGTGAGAAATCCAAACTGACAAACTGTTGCCGCCTGGATCCCAGAGCTGCTCAAGGTGACAGGTTCTAATTGACTCACTGCCAAGCAAAGGGGCAATCCAAACTTGAAGCAAATTTGAATAAATCTTCAGCATAGCCACAAATTCAGTAATAGTCTTCATATGACATAGGAGCTGTTTAACGGACATGGCTGAAACAGGGAATGGTAACTGTTTCTCCCCCAACCGAGAACACTCCGAATGCCATTGCTCATCGCCTGGATACACAAGTGAATTATCTGAACTCTTGTTCTCGATTGTAACTGCACTTAGTAGCTCCTTGAACATTACCATGGTCTGTAGCATGCTCATATGCATGGGGTGAAGTGGTAGTTTAACAGCTACGAGCAAGCTATAGGACCTTTCATTTTGTTGCTCAAACCAACACTTAATGCTCAGGTGAAATGCGTAGCTAGGATTACTACACAGACCACCAAGAAGCATGTATTTCTGTTGTACAAGATACAAGCGAGATGCCCAACCACGGTCTGATTTCCACATGTTACTCACTAGTTCACTCGTATCCAAATCGAATCCATAGGCAGACTGACAAGGGATAAAATTTTCATCACCTTCCAACGACTGTTCTAAACTGTATGGGTAAAACTGCAGGTCCTTGTAGTGTACTTGCTCCCAGTGTATCGCTTCTTCTCGTCTTGACTTTATAGCACCAGATTTTGTCCGATCAGATGTGTGTCGAGACTGCAACTGTGAACCTTGGAAACAACTGAACGGCTTCTCCAGATTTGATATTATGTGATTGTCAGGGTCCCAAGACATTCGGGAAGAGCTACCGTTTTGATAAGCATGAAAATGTAACCGAGACAAATGTCGACTTTGTGTATCATCGGATGGCAGTGGCGCACTTGAACTTGACTCCTTGGTACAGCTTGTATTTGAATGATTTTTGAAAGAGGGCCACTGTCTAGGCCTGAACAAGTGTCCCCTGTGACTGATCCTCAGTCGTACAGGCGGCATTTGAATGATATTCCCAACTGTTGCATGATCCGGGCACCCAAACTGCAGCTTTGCACCCGGCAAACAACAGAAAGACTCGTCCATGGAATTCGACTGACGATAAGGAACTTGAGGAGAACTCACATCGCTGAATGGTAATGGTACCAGCTCAACACTGAACCCTGAAACTTCATGAGGTTGGTATGTGTACCTGAAGATGGCTCCTCGATATAGCCGGCAACTGAATCAAATTTCAGCGACCACCACTGTCTTGGTCTGAATAGATGATCCAATTGACTGGTCTTATAAGTAATTTTCAGCAAGCACCACCAGGTTTCTCTCGTGATTTTTGGATCAGTAGGACCATGAGCACAAAACTGAAATTCCACTGTCGGCAGCTCCGGCCATAACTGTACTGCTTGGCAGTTGCTTGAGAATGATGAACACAGTAGTTTCAGGTGCATCCTTTGGCGACATCTCAAGGATTCTGTCAGAGAATGCAGAGAACCAGCAGAATGATGTATCCCAGAAGCAATTTTAGGCCATGTGTACCTCAGTTGCGCGCCTTCATGAAAGCAACCAAACGACGGCCATGGGCATGGTCTGGACATGCTTCCCTTGGGTACTCTGATCTGCACTCGTACAAGTGGTGGCCATGGTTGATGTTTGAAGGAAGGCGGGTGCAGACGTTCAATGATGGCAGTGTCATGTGTCTCGCCGGCGTTGTTGATGGCGGCGGTCAAAGGCTTCACCCCGTGGCCCACATAGGCGGAGCATTCTGCCAAGCACTTGGATGGCGCTGGTGCAGCCAAGTTGCTGGGAACAAGTAGAACCACGATGTGGCCCGCCTCGCTCACTACTTGGGTGGAGTTGTTGATGGAGGGTAGTGGTGAGTGGTTCAGTTCCTGCACGCTGGTCTTGGGGTCGACCTCCTGGTGGATGAGGTCGTCCACGGGCTCGGGGTTGGCGGCTGTGGCGGTGTCGTGGACCTCGTCGACGCTGGTGATGGAGACGATCTGAGTCAGGCAATCCGTCGAACAGGTGACGGGCACCCTCTCGATGCAGACCGAGGGTGCATCAGGGGAGACTGCAGGGGGCTCCTGGGCCTGGGTGGTGGTGGAGAAGATGCCGGGGACAACCGCGAGGACACTGGCGCCGTCGGTTAGGCCGCCATCGGCTGCCGCGCCCATGGGGCACGCCGCCTGCGGGGTCGAGACGCCCGTGAGAATCTTCAACATCAATGCGTACTGCTTGTCCACGGCATCGTAGCGCGCCATGGTCCGCGCGTGGTAATCGTCCAGGTAAGCCTTCAACTCCGGAATGGTGGAAAGAATTGATGAACTCAAAAAAAATTGGGCGAAAATTGGACGAACCCGGGAGGATTTGTGGCGAATTGGAAGGGTGCAAGGAGGCTCTGATGCCACGATGTTAGGTACCCACTCACGAATTACTCCATTACAGGGTATTTGAGTTCAGATACAATGATTTGAGAGAGGAGGGAGGAGGGAGGAGGAAGAACAGGAGGTAGGGAAAGGGAAGAGCCGCCGTTGCCTTTGCCTGATCCAAGCCCGGATGGGGTGTCTGTTTCTTACTTGTAGTCGGCCTCGCTTGGCATGACACATCTTCCATGGCTGTTTATAGAACTACCGGCTTGGTGGGCTTGCTGCCCGTGGTAGTATTTTGGGTCGCTGACAGCCTTCCACAGTAGGTTACGCCCTCGTCACACCTTGTGGATGACAAAGATGATTAAGTAAACAAAGCTAGAAAAGAAGTCGATGGTGATGAAATAACCATTGAATGGAGAAGATAATGTTGATAAAGTAATTCTGGTAAATATCCCTTTGGCATGTCGAATGCCATACGTGACTAGGGTTCAACGAAATTGTACTTGATTGTCCGCCAGAAGCTTTCGCTATTAATAGAACATACCATCATTTGATCTACCTAAAAGAAGACACGTAATCCACCTTGAGCATCTACCCCTGCCTTTTCTGAAAGTGCATTGTCACTCAATTTACGATTTTTGTGTTGATAACAATAGAATTAGCGAGATCTAATGTCGGTTGTCAAGTTATCACGACATTGGTATCTCTTATTTGGCTACAGGTGATCTCCTATTTAAAAAAGGACAAAAGGCGGTGATTTCTTCGGTGGCTTGAATAGTTTTTTGGTTGAGTTTGAGACACAGGAGAAACCGTACTATTAAAAGGGGTTGTGGAGATTAGGGAGTTGGGGAACTCATTCCATTTTCATTCATTGTCTTCCCATTTATGCA
Organism: Aegilops longissima; assembly: GCA_021605205.1. Lineage (NCBI taxonomy): Eukaryota > Viridiplantae > Streptophyta > Magnoliopsida > Poales > Poaceae > Aegilops > Aegilops longissima. The sequence continues at coordinate 681,534,975 of CM038679.1, forward strand.
ATGAGATGTCAGAAGGGATTTCCAGGAAAGAGTTACTTCACCCAGAAGTCTGGGTGCCTAGAGTCACTTTTCTCTCGGTGCTCGGAGGCACCAGTAATTTTCTACCTTCCCTGCATGATCTGGGTGCCCGGAGTCACTTTCCTCCTGGTTCCTAGAGGCACCAGTAAGTTTATACCTCCCCTGGATGTTTCGGGTGCCCAAGGTCACTAGACCCGAGTGCCGAAGTGGTGGCTATCTCTCGGGTTGGTGCAGGTGCCCGACGCTTCTGGTGCTCCATCGCGGATTTGTTCGGGTGCCCGAGGTCCTTGACCCTCGGGTGCTCGGGCTTACCTTGTTTTCTCTGGATGGTCCGGGTGCCCGGAGTTGCCGGCTAGACAACGGTAACTTTGCCCTTGGATGATATATATATCCAACCTTCTTCTACCTTCAACACCAATCTTCCTCAAGCTCGCATCCACCATAACCAAACCCTAAAATCTAGAGATCTTCATCCCCATCCACACAAACACTCCTACCAAACCGTTTTGTGCCTCCCCAACTCGCTCATCTTCACCAACTTGTTACTCTTGGAGCTTGGGCTCCTAGACGGTTAGAGGTTCCTCCGAAAGCTTCCTTTGCTTGCGGTGTGCTCTGGAGACGTTTGTAAGTGGTGCTCACCTTCAGCCCCGAGTAATTCGAGACTCACCCATTGTGGGTGGCTCGAGGAGAATATGGCAAGCCTTCCGAGAAGTGCAGGTGCACAGAGTCACTTTTCTCTCGGTGCCCGGAGGCACCAGTAATTTTCTACCTTCCCTGGATGATCTGGGTGCCCGGAGTCACTTTCCTCCTGGTTCCTAGAGGCACCAGTAAGTTGAAGGAAATATGCCCTAGAGGCAATAATAAAGTTATTATTTATTTCCTTATATCATGATAAATGTTTATTATTCATGCTAGAATTGTATTAACCGGAAACATAATACATGTGTGAATACATAGACAAACAGATAGTCACTAGTATGCCTCTACTAGACTAGCTCATTAATCGAAGATGGTTATGTTTCCTAACCATAGACATGTGTTGTCATTTGATTAATGGGATCACATCATTAGGAGAATGATGTGATTGACATGACCCATTTCGTTAGCTTAGCACTTGATCGTTTAGTATGTTGCTTATGCTTTCTTCATGACTTATACAAAGTTCTGCAACTATGAGATTATGCAACTCCGTTTACGGAGGAACACTTTGTGTGCTACCAAACATCACAGCGTAAATGGGTGATTATAAAGGTACTCTCAGGTGTCTCCAAAAGTATATGTTGAGTTGGCATGAATCGAGATTAGGTTTTGTCACTCGATTGTCGGAGAGGTATCTCGGGCCTTCTCGGTAATACACATCACATAAGCCTTGCAAGCATTGCAACTAATGAGTTAGTTGTGAGATGATGTATTACGGAACGAGTAAAGAGACTTACGATAACGAGATTGAACTAGGTATTGGATACCGACGATCGAATCTCGGGTAAGTAACATACCGATGACAAAAGGAACAACGTATATCGTTATGCGGTTTGACCGATAAAGATCTTCGTAGAATATGTAGGAACCAATATGGGCATCCAGGTTCCGCTATTGGTTATTGACCGAGAATGGTTCTAGGTCATGTCTACATAGTTCTCGAACCCGTAGGGTCCGCACGCTTAACGTTTCGATGACAGTTCATTATGAGTTTATAAGTATTGATGTACGAAGGTTGTTGAGTCCGGATGTGATCACGGACATGACGAGGAGTCTCGAAATGGTCGAGACATAAAGATTGATATATTGGAAGCCTACATTTGGACATCGGAAATGTTCCGAGTGAAATCGGGAATTTACCGGAGTACCGGGAGGTTACCGGAACCCCGGGAACTATATGGGCCATAGTGGGCCTTGGTGGAAAGGAGAAAGGACCAGCCCTAGGTGGCGTCGCCTCCCCCTTCCCTAGTCCTACTAGGACTAGGAAAGGTGGGCGCCCCCCTCTCTCTTTCCCCTCCGGTGAATCCTATTCCAACTAGGATTGGAGGGAATCCTACTCCCGGAGGAGTAGGACTCAGCGCCGATTGGAGGAATCCTACTCCCGGAGGAGTAGGACTCCTGGCGCCTCCTCTTGGCCGGCCGGCCCCTCCCCTTGGCTCCTTTATATACACGGGCGGGGGCACCCTAGAACACACAAGTTGATCTACGGATCGTTCCTTAGCCGTGTGCGGTGCCCCCTCCACCATATTCCACCGGTCATATCGTCGCGGAGCTTAAGCGAAGCCCTGCGCCGGAGAAGTCATATCGTCGCGGAGCTTAAGCGAAGCCCTGCGTCGGTGGAGCATCATCATCGTCACTGCGCCGTCGTCTTGTGGAACTCATCCCGACACTTTCTTTGGATCGGTCCGGGATCGTCATCGAGCTGAGCGTGTGCAGAACTCGGAGGTGCCGTGACGTTCGGTGCTTGGATCGGTCGGATCGTGAAGGCGTCGACTACATCAACAGCGTTGTTATAACGCTTCCGCTTTCGGTCTCACGAGTGCGTGGAAGGACACTCTCCCTCTCGTTGCTATGCCATCACCATGGTCTTGCGTGTGCGTAGGAAATTTTTTGAAATTACTACGTTCCCCTACATAAGTTTCTACCTCCCCTGGATGTTTCGGGTGCCCAAGGTCACTAGACCCCGAGTGCCCGAAGTGGTGGCTATCTCTCAGGTTGGTCCGCGTGCCCGACGCTTCCTGGGGCTCCATCGCGGATTTGTCCACTAGTGCAGAACCGGGCAATAGCACCGGTTCAGTAAGGCCCTTTAGTGCGGTTCCACAACCGCACTAAAGTGTGGTCACTAAAGCCCCCCTTTAGTACCGGTTCAGCACGAACCGGTGCTAAAAACCAACCACGTGCACGAGGCAGCTCCGGGGCGGAGCCCTTTAGTATCTGGTTGGTAACACCAACCGTACTAAATGTTTGTGGGTTTTGTTTTATTTTTATTTTCAATTAAATTTGTGTTATCAATTTAATTTAGGATTGTTTTACGTTATAGTGAGTTGTAGTGGTCATCATCATCATCATCATCATCGCATATTAATAAATAAATAAACTTTAGCTAGCTAAAATCATCATAGTCGTCATTATAGTTACCACTACTATTTAATCATCATAGTCATTACCGCTAGCTATCTAATTACCAACATAATCATCGAGTTCACTTTGTAACTGAAGCAAAGATATCATCGAGTTCAACATAATCATCACCAACATCGAAGTTCAGGACAATACGGACATGCATGAGAGAGGACAAGTACTAATTAATTAAGAGCATGAACTAGCTACTCATGTTGCTCCCTCTCAGGTAGAATAGCATAGAACATGTATAGCTCTCCATCTTCATCATACTGGAGCATGTAGATGAATCTGTCTCCTAATCTTGGGTTGCGCTTCTTCTTGCTGCCCCTAGTACTTCTCTGCGATCGTTTACAATTTTGCTCCAATCTTTCACTATTAAGCATTCTTCGCTTTCAGAAATCCTGAATGCACTCATGTGTAATGTAGGAAATCTTGGTCGTAAGCTAACCATTGACATGCGACCTTTTGTCTCGATCCACTGAGGCACAACTGTCATCGGAAGTCCCTGTTGATGAAAGAACATCGTATAGTAATTAATATATACTAAGCAATGAAAGTTTAGCTTCAAAAATAATGTATGCAAAGATGCACTAATTAAGGACAAATAGTTAAAATCTTACCATCTTTCGATTATAGATGTGACCGTAGTTCAATCGATCACCATTGGTGCACGCGTTTTGAGTACTAACATTTTTAAGTTCAGGAAAAAAATTGTCTTGACAGTATTAAGATCCTCAAGCCATGAAACATAATGACTTATCTCCTCGCAGTTTAATTGAGCCCCGGGGCAGTAGTAGGTCCTGTCTACCAAGCGCCGGACATGTTTGCTTGAACGAAATAAGCTGACAATACAAATTAGTTGTCAACTATTTTGAATAAACTGTATCAAAGACATAAACATATGCATGCATGGTTGAGAAAAACTCACATAATGGTAGAACTGGAGGCGTTTGCACATCAACCCAGATGTCTATATTACCTTCAATATCATCTTCCGGACGAATATCAAAGGTGATAACCATATCAGGCTCAAATGCATAAGCCTTGCATAGTGCTTGCCAAGTTTTGCATTCAAAATGGGTGTATGTGTCTCCATTATATAATTTGACGTTGAAAGTATACCCATGCTCCGTCTTCAAGTAAACTCTCTTTACCTCCATATCATCTATAGCACTAAAACCTATCTTATCCAAGACAAAAATTCTTGCATGGCAGGGGATGCACTAGTAGAATAGTGAAAATTTAAAATTATAAGTTGAAGCAAATGAAGCATAAGTCATGCTTTAAAATTATAAGTTGAAGCAAATGAAGCATATGTTTTGCATTCAAATAATAATTGTCGTTGTGACTTACTGTATCCACTTCGAATGTCTCATTCAACTTGATCTTGAAGCGCCTACCATCAACAAGGAAATTTCATGCACAGGCAGCGCTGGTCTTCACAGTGTTAGCACATAATGAAATCTTTTTCGTCGTCAGATGACATTTCCTATATGTTCATATAGGTGAAACATTAAACACTTATTACTATCTAACATTAATTAATATCTAGCCAATTCAAATATATATCTAACTATATTCATCTCTAACAATTGACATTACTATTAATTATTCAACTAGTTCAAATCTCAAATACCTAAATAAACTAGTTCGACAATTTTCTTACTAAAATAAACTAGTTCTATTAATTATTCAACTAGTTCAAATCTCATATACCTAAATAAACTAGTTAAACAATTTTCTTACTAAAAATAAACTAGTTATATTAATTATTCAACTAGTTCAAATCTCAAATACCTAAATAAACTAGTTAGACAATTTCTTACTAAAATAAACTAGTTCTATTAATTATTCAACTAGTTCAAATCTCAAATACCTAAATAAACTAGTTCGACAATTTTCTTACTAAAAATAAACTAGTTCTATTAATTATTCAACTAGTTCAAATCTCATATATATACCTAAATAAACTAGTTCGACAATTTTCTTACTAAAATAAACTAGTTATATTAATTATTCAACTAGTTCAAATCTCACATACCTAGCTAATTAATATCTAATTAAATTTTCTAAAAACAGAAAACAGAAAATAAGTAAAAAATGTGTGTGTGTGTGTGTGTGTGTGTAGTGTGTGTATGTGTGTATATATATGTGTGTATATGTGTGTGTGTGTGTATACACGCCCGTCGCCGCAGCCCCACGTCTTGTCTGGCAGAAGCGCCAGCGGGGCTGTCTTGAAGCGCCGGGTCTGGCGAGACGACGACGTCGGGACATGGCGGACGACGACAGACGGCGGCGGCGTTAAAGCGGCGGAAGGCGAGACGGCAACGACGACGGCGGCGGCGCGGGACAGCGACAACGACGGACGACGGCGGCGACGGGCGATTCTGACGGGATCGGCGGCAGCGGCGATGTCGCGAGAGGTTGGAGACGAAGTGGGAGATGTAACTGAAACTTTCGTAAGTGCTATATATATAGGATGGGCCTTTAGTACGGTTGGAGCCACCAACCGGTACTAAAAACCAACTTTAACCAGGCCAAGAGGCGGGAAAAGTAGGCCTTTAGTACGGTTGGTGGTTCCAACCGGTACTAAAGGTGATCTTCAATGCGGTTGGAGCCACCAACCGGTACTAAAGGCCTCAGCGCTGCCACCCCAAAGTTTAGTCCCACCTCGTCGAGGCGAAGGGCAGCCGACTGGTTTATAAACCCAGCCACGGCTACCTTTTGAACTCCTCTATATAGCAGGCTTGTGGGCCTAAAATCTATGCGCTGCCTGTGAGTCTCTGGGCCTTTAAGGCCTGTAATTGCACGCCCGTGGCCTAGCAGGCCCATAGGGCAGCGCCCCAATTTTTTTTATAGTTTTTTTCTTTTCTGCTTTATTTTCTTATATTTATTTCTGCGTAGTTTTTTATAGTTTTTTCCTTTTTGTTATATTTATTTTCTTCTATTTATTTGTGAGTAGTTTTTCATCTAGTTTGCCAAAATTCAACATTTTGTAGTGATTTTCAATTTCACGGTCATTTTATATAGTTTTTTTCTTTTCAGCTATAGTTTTTTTCTGCTATTTTTTCTTTTCTGCTATTTTTTCTTTTCTGCAAAACTTGATGGTCAAAGTCTGGAGTTATAACCAAAGTTTAAAAAAAATGCCGACATGCAATTAGTTTTTGCCATAACAGAAGAAGTCCGGAGTTGTAATAAGTTATTAAAAATAAAAAAGAGGTGCAATGCTCGTTAATTTGCTTCAAGCCTTTCGGAATAGTGTAAACTGCACTGCGCATAGCTCCGTGCAGTCTACCATATTCCTGAAGGCTTGAAGCTAAGCAACGTGAGCATTGAGCCTCTTCTTCATCGTCTGTGCACTCAGGGCTTATAAACCGCTCCTAGTCCCTCTCTCTTGGCGAGGTGGGACTAAAAACAACAATAAGAAACTGTAGTCTTGGTTCATCCATGAACCGGTACTAAAGGTGCTCGTGGGGCCCAGCCTTACGACACAACCTCATTAGTATCAGTTCGTGGCACGAACCGGTACTAAAGGTTCGCCACGAACCGGTACTAAACAGCTCCTCCGCCTAGCAGTTGGAACCGGTACTTAAGAGCTCCTCCGCCTAGCAGTTGAATGGTGCATCTGAATGCACAAAAGTCTGGAGTTGTAATAAGTTTAAAAATGAAATGCTTTTGTAACAGATGAGTTTAATTTCGTCATAAACCGAATACTTGAAAGAGATTGTCCAGTTTGTAAGCGAAGTGCATCCAGTTTTGCCGTAACCCTCTCTACTTTTTTGAACATGATATGTGGGTGAAATGATGATACCATGCCAAGTTTCAACTTTTTCAGAGTTCATTTGTAGTGCTTTTCAATTACCAGGTCATTTAGTTCTCAAAACAAATCATTAAATGCATGAAAAATAGCAAATGAAGGCATAAGCGGTTGAAAGTTGATGGCGTCGCTTTGAATGGTGCATCTTGAGCATAAAAATATAAGAGCATTTAGATCATGATCTTATATTTCTTTCTGATCTAAATTGTCAATATGATCTTATAACATCAAAATACTTTGATCATCAATGATCTATGTGTGTACAATCTGAATTGTCAATATGAGTCATCAACGATTTATAAACCGATGAAGACTCATATTGCGCCACTAAATTCTACACATAGAGTTCAATGAAGACCAAGTGCTTGTGATAGATTGAGAAATAACATATTTAAGGTGGTAAAAGGCTTGTTAGGGGCGCGTGGGACTAAAACAGCTTGACATAACCTCATTAGTACCGGTTCGTAGTGCGAACCGCACTAAATGGTGATGGTGGGGCCATAGCTCTGACCGCTTGGTGACACAGCCTCTTTAGTACCGGTTCGTGGCATGAACCGGTACTAAAGGTTCGCCACGAACCGGTGCTATTGATCGCCGCCACGAACCGGCACTAGTGTACACATTAGTGCCGGCTGAAATTCGAACCGGCACTATTGTGCTTCACATATGACCCTTTTTATACTAGTGGTCCGGGTGCCCGAGGTCCTTGACCCTCGGGTGCTCGGGCTTACTTTGTTTTCTCTCGATGGTACGGGTGCCCGGAGTTGCCGGCTAGACAACGATCACTTTGCCCTTGGATGATATATATATCCAACCTTCTTCTACCTTCAACACCAATCTTCCTCAAGCTCGCATCCACCATAACCAAACCCTAAAATCTAGAGATCTGTTGGGGAACGTAGTAATTTCAAAAAAATTCCTACGCACACGCAAGATCATGGTGATGGCATAGCAATGAGAGGGGAGAGTATTGTCCACGTACCCTCGTAGACCGTAAGCGAAAGCGTTATGACAACGCAGTTGATGTAGTCGTACATCTTCACGATCCGACCGATCCAAGCACCGAACGTACGGCACCTCCGAGTTCAGCACACGTTCAGCTCGATGACGATCCCCGGACTCCGATCCAGCAAAGTGTCGGGATGAGTTCTGTCGACCGACGGCGTGGTGGCGATGATGATGCTCCACGGCGCAGGGCTTCGCCTAAGCTCATGACGATATGACCGAGGTGGAATATGGTGGAGGGGCACCGCTGCACGGCTAAGGAACGATCCGTAGATCAACTTGTGTGTCATGGGGTGCCCCCCGCCCCGTATATAAAGGAGCAAGGGGAGGTGCGCTGGAGGAGTCCTACTCCCACCGGGAGTAGGACTCCCTTCTTGCCTTGTTGGAGAAGGAAAGGGGAGGAAAGAGGAAGGGGCGCCGCCCCTCTCCTTGTCCTATTCGGACTAGGGGGGGAGGGGCACGCGGCCTGCCCTGGCCGGCCCTCCTCTTCTCCCTTATGGCCCACTAAGGCCCAACATCCCCGGGAGGTTCCGTAACCCCGGTGTTCCCAGTAAAAAATCGATTTCACCGGAACCATTCCGATATCAAATATAGGCTTCCAATATATCAATCTTTATGTCGCGACCATTTCGAGACTCCTCGTCACGTCCGTGATCACATCTGGGACTCCGAACAAACTTCGGTACATCAAAACTTGTAAACTCATAATAAAACTGTCATCCTAACGTTAAGCGTGCGGACCCTTCGGGTTCGAGAACTATGTAGACATGACCTAGAACTATTCTCGGTCAATAACCAATAGCGGAACCTGGATGCCCATATTGGTTCCTACATATTCTACGAAGATCTTTATCAGTCAAACCGCATAACGACATACGTTGTTCCCTTTGTCATCGGTATGTTACTTGCCCGAGATTCGATCGTCGGTATCAATACCTAGTTCAATCTCGTTATCGCAAGTCTCTTTACTCGTTCCGTAATACATCATCTCGCAACTAACTTATTAGTTGCAATGCTTGCAAGGCTTATGTGATGTGTATTACCGAGAAGGCCTAGAATACCTCTCCGACAATCGGAGTGACAAAACCTAATCTCAAATACTCCAACCCAACATGTACCTTTGGAGACACCTGTAGTACTCCTTTATAATCACCCGATTCACGTTACGTTTGGTAGCACCCAAAGTGTTCCTCCGTAAGCGGAGTTGCATAATCTCATAGTTACCGGAACATGTATAAGTCATGAAGAAAGCAATAGCAATATACTAAACGATCAAGTGCTAGGCTAACGGAATGGGTCATGTCAATCACATCATTCTCCTAATGATGTGATCCCATTAATCAAATAACAACACATGTCTATGGTTAGGAAACATAACCATCTTTGATTAATGAGCTAGTCAAGTAGAGGCATACTAGTGACTATATGTTTGTCTAAGTATTCACACATGTATTATGTTTCCGGTTAATACAATTCTAGCATGAATAATAAACATTTATGATGATATGAGGAAATAAATAATAACTTTATTATTGCCTCTAGGGCATATTTCCTTCAATCTCCCACTTGCACTAGAGTCAATAATCTAGATTACACAGTAATGATTCTAACACCCATGGAGTCTTGGTGCTGATCATGTTTTGCTCGAGGAAGAGGCTTAGTCAATGGGTCTGCAGTATTCAGATCCGTATGTATCTTGCAAATCTCTATGTCTCCCACTTGGACTTGGTCCCGAATGGAATTGAAGCGTCTCTTGATATGCTTGGTCCTCTTGTGAAATCTAGATTCCTTTGCCAAGGCAATTGCACCATATTGTCACGAAGATCTTCATTGGTCCCGATGCACTAGGTATGACACCTAGATCGGAAATGAACTCTTTCATCGAGACTCCTTCATTTGCTGCTTCGAAGCAGCTATGTACTCCGCTTCACATGTAGATCCCGCCACGGCGCTTTGTTTAGAACTGCACCAACCGACAGCTCCACCATTTAATAAAAACACGTATCCGGTTTGCGATTTAGAATCGTCCGGATCGGTGTCAAAGCTTGCATCGGCGTAACCATTTACGACTAGCTCTTTGTCACCTCCATATCGAGAAACATATCCTTAGTCCTTTTCGGTATTTCAGGATGTTCTTGACCGCTGTCGATGATCCACTCTGGATTACTTTGGTACCTTCCTTTCAAGCTTATTGCTAAGCATCGTCAGTCTGGTACACAGCATTGCATACATGATAGAGCCTATGGCTGAAGCATAGGAACATCTTTCATTTTCTCTCTATCTTCTGCTGTGGTCGGGCATTGAGTCGACTCAATTTCACACTTTGTAATACAGGTAAAAACCTTTCTTTGCCTGATCCATTTTGAACTTTTCAAAACTTTATCAAGGTATGTGCTTTGTGAAAGTCCAATTAAGCGTCTTGATCTATCTCTATAGATCTTGATTCCCAATATGTAAGCAGCTTCACCGAGGTCTTTCATTGAAAAACTTTTATTCAAGTATCCTTTTATGCTATCCAGAAATTCTATATTATTTCCAATTAATAATATGTCGTCCACATATAATATCGAAATGCTCTGAGCTCCCACTCACTTTCTTGTAAATCGAGGCTTCTCCAAAAGTGCAGTATAAAACCATATCTTTGATCACACTATCAAAGCGTTTATTCCAACTCGAGAGGCTTGCACCAAACCATAAATTGATCGCTGGAGCTTGCACACTTTGTTAGCACCTTTTGGATCAACAAAACCTTCTGGTTGCATCATATACAACTCTTCTTCTAGAAATCCATTCAAGAATGCAGTTTTACAACCATTTGCCAAATTTCATAATCATAAAATGCAGCAATTGCTAACATGATTCGGACAGACTTAAGCATCGCTACTGGTGAGAAAGTCTCATCGTAGTCAACCCCTTGAACTTGTCGAAAACCTTTTGCAACAAGTCGAGCTTTATAGACGATTACATTACCATCAGCGTCGGTCTTCTTCTTAAAGATCCATTTATTCTCAATGGCTTGCCGATCATCGGGCAAGTCAACCAAAGTCCATACTTTGTTCTCATACATGGATCCCATCTCAGATTTCATGGCTTCCAGCCATTTTGCGAATCTGGGCTCACCATCGCTTCTTCATAGTTTGTAGGTTCATCATGGTCAAGTAACATGACTTCCGAATAGGATTACCGTACCACTCAGTGCGGATCTTACTCTAGTTGACCTCGTAGTTCAGAGAAACTTGATCTGAAGTTTCATGATCATCATCATTAACTTCCTCACTAATTGGTGTAGGTGTCACAGGAACCGATTTCTGTGATGAACCATTTTCCAATAAGGGAGCTGGTACTGTTACCTCCTCAAGTTCTACTTTTCTCCCACTCACTTCTTTCAGAGAAACTCCTTCTCTAGAAAGGATCCATTCTTAGCAATGAATGTCTTGCATTCGGATCTATGATAGAAGGTGTACCCAACTGTTTCCTTTGGGTATCCTATGAAGACACATTTTTCCGATTTGGGTTCAAGCTTATCAGGTTGAAGTTTTTTCACATAAGCATCGCAGCCCCAAACTTTCGAAGCGACAACTTTGGTTTCTTGCCAAACCATAGTTCATAAGGCATCGTCTTAACAGATTTTGATGGTGCCCTATTTAACGTGAATGCGGCCGTCTCTAAAGCATAACCCCAAAGCGATAGCGGTAAATCGGTAAGAGACATCATAGATCGCACCATATCTAGTAAAATACGATTCTGACGTTCGGACACACCGTTCTGCTGTGGTGTTCCAGGTGGCGTTAGTTGTGAAACTATTCCGCAATTTTTCAAATGTAGACCAAACTCGTAACTCAAATATTCTCCAACAAGATCAGATCGTAGAAATTTTATTTTCTTGTTACGATGATTTTCAACTTCACTCTGAAATTCTTTAAACTTTTCAAATGTTTCAGATTTATGCTTCATTAAGAAGATATACCCATATCTGCTTAAATCATCTGTGAAGGTGAGAAAATAACGATATCCGCCACGAGCTTCAACATTCATCGGACCACATACATCTGTATGTATGATTTCCAACAAATCTGTTGCTCTCTCCATAGAACCGGAGAACGGTGTTTTAGTCATCTTGCCTATGAGGCACGGTTCATAAGTACCAAGTGATTCATAATCAAGTGATTCCAAAAGTCCATCGGTATGGAGTTTCTTCATGCGCTTTACACCGATATGACCTAAGCGGCGATGCCACAAATAAGTTGCACTATCATTATTAACTTTACATCTTTTGGCTTCGACATTATGAATATGTGTATTACTACTATCGTGATTTAATAAAATAGACCACTCTTCAAGGGTGCATGACCATAAAGATATTACTCATATAAATAGAACAACCATTATTCTCCGATTTAAATGAATAACCGTCTTGCATCAAACAAGATCCAGATATAATGTTCATGCTCAACGCTGGCACCAAATAACAATTATTTAGGTCTAAAACTAATCCGAAGGTAGATGTAGAGGTAGCGTGCCGACCGCGATCACATCGACTTTGGAACCGCTTTCCCACGCGCATCGTCACCTCGTCCTTTGCGGTGCTCGCTTATTCCGTAGTCCCTGTTTTGAGTTGCAAATATTAGCAACAGAACCAGTATCAAATACCCGGTGCTACTACGAGCTCTAGTAAGGTACACATCAATAACATGTATATCACATATACCTTTGTTCACCTTGCCATCCTTCTTATCCGCCAAATACTTGGGGCAGTTCCGCTTCCGGTGACCAGTTTGCTTGCGGTAGAAACACTCGGTTTCAGGCTTAGGTCCAGACTTGGGTTTCTTCTCTTGAGCAGCAACTTTCTTGCTGTTCTTTTGAAGTTCCTTCTTCTTCCCTTTGCCCTTTTCTTGAAACTAGTGGTCTTGTTGACCATCAACACTTGATGCTCTTTCTTGATTTCTACCTCCGCAGCTTTTAGCATTGCGAAGAGCTCGGGAATTGTCTTGGTCATCCCTTGCATATTATAGTTCATCACGAAGCACTTGTAGCTTGGTGGCAGTGATTGGAGAATTCTGTCAATTACACTATCATCCGGAAGACTAACTCCCAGTTGAATCAAGTGATTATTATACCCAGACATTTTGAGTATATGTTCACCGATGAACTATTCTCCTCCATCTTGCAGCTATAGAACTTATTGGAGACTTCATATCTCTCAATCCGGGCATTTGCTTGAAATATTAACTTCAACTCTTGGAACATCTCATATGCTCCATGACGTTCAAAACGTCGTTGAAGACCCGGTTCTAAGCCGTAAAGCATGGCACATTGAACTATAGAGTAGTCATCGACTTTGTTACGCCAGACGTTCACAACTTCGGCGTTGCTCTGCAGCAGGCACTGGCACCCAGCGGTGCTTCGGGCGTAATTCTTCTGTGCAGCAATGAGGATAATCCTCAAGTTATGGACCCAATCCGTGTAATTGCTACCATCATCTTTCAACTTTGCTTTCTCAAGGAACGCATTAAAATTCAACGGAACAACAGCACGAGCCATCTATCTACAGTAAACATAGACAAGCAAAATACTATCATGTGCTAATTTCATGATAAATTTAAGTTCAATTAATCATATTACTTAAGAACTCCCACTTAGATAGACATCTCTCTAGTCATCTAAGTGATCACGTGATCCAAATCAACTAAACCATAACCGATCATTACGTGAGATGGAGTAGTTTTCAATGATGAACATCACTATGTTGATCATATCTACTATATGATTCACACTCGACCTTTCGGTCTCTGTGTTCCGAGGCCATATCTGCATATGCTAGGCTCGTCAAGTTTAACCTGAGTATTCTGCGTGTGCAAAACTGGCTTGCACCCGTTGTAGATGGACGTAGAGCTTATCACACCCGATCATCACGTGGTGTCCGGGCACGACGAACTTTGGCAACGGTGCATACTCAGGAGAACACTTCTTGATAATTAGGAGAGATCATCTTAAAATGCTACCGTCAATCAAAGCAAGATAAGATGCATAAAGGATAAACATCACATGCAATCAATATAAGTGATATGATATGGCCATCATCATCTTGTGCTTGTGATCTCCATCTCGAAGCACCGTCGTGATCACCATCGTCACCGCGCGACACCTTGATCTCCATCGTAGCATCGTTGTCGTCTCGCCAACTATTGCTTCTAAGACTATCGCTACCACTTAGTGATAAAGTAAAGCAATTACATGGCTTTTGCATTTCATACAATAAGCGACAACCATATGGCTCCTGCCGATTGCCGATAACCGGTTACAAAACATGATCATCTCATACAATAAAATATAGCATCATGTCTTGACCATATCACATCACAACATGCCCTGCAAAAACAAGTTAGGCGTCCTCTACTTTGTTGTTGCAAATTTTACGTGGCTGCTACGGGCTGAGCAAGAACCGTTCTTACCTACGCATCAAAACCACAACGATAGTTTGTCAAGTTGGTGCTGTTTTAACCTTCGCAAGGACGGGCGTAGCCACACTCGGTTCAACTAAAGTGAGAGAGACAGACACCCGCCGGTCACCTTTAAGCAACGAGTGCTCAAGCGGTGAAACCAGTCTCGCGTAAGCGCACGCGTAATGTCGGTCCGGCCGCTTCATCTCACAATACCGCCGAACCAAAGTATGACATGCTGGTAAGCGGTATGACTTATATCGCCCACAACTCACTTGTGTTCTACTCGTGCATATGACATCAACGCATAAAACCAGGCTCGGATGCCACTGTTGGGGAACGTAGTAATTTCAAAAAAATTCCTATGCACACGCAAGATCATGGTGATGGCATAGCAACGAGAGGGAAGAGTATTGTCCACGTACCCTCGTAGACCGTAAGCGGAAGCGTTATGACAACGCGGTTGATGTAGTCGTACGTCTTCACGATCCGACCGATCCAAGCACCGAAGGTACGGCACCTCCGAGTTCAGCACACGTTCAGCTCGATGACGATCCCCGGACTCCGATCCAGCAAAGTGTCGGGGGTGAGTTCCGTCAGCACGACGGCATGGTGACGATGATGATGCTCCACCGGCGCAGGGCTTCGCCTAAGCTCCATGACGATATGACCGAGGTGGAATATGGTGGAGGGGCACCGACACGGCTAAGGGCGATCCATAGATCAACTTGTGTGTCATGGGGTGCCCCCTGCCCCGTATATAAAGGAGCAAGGGGGAGGTGCGGCCGGCCCCCAAGGGGTGCGCCTGGAGGAGTCCTACTCCCACCGGGAGTAGGACCCCCCCTTCTTGCCTTGTTGGAGAAGGAAAGTGGGGAGGGGAAAGAGGAAGGGGGGCGCCGCCCCCCCCCTCTCCTTGTCCAATTCCGACTAGGGGGGGAGGGGCGTGCGGCCTACCCTGGCCGGCCCTCCTCTTCTCCCTTATGGCCCACTAAGGCCCAACATCCCCGGAGGTTCCGTAACCCCGGTGTTCGGTAAAATCCGATTTCACCCGGAACCATTCCGATATCCAAATATAGGCTTCCAATATATCAATCTTTATGTCTCGACCATTTGAGACTCCTCGTCATGTCCGTGATCACATCCGGGACTCGAACAAACTTCGTACATCAAAACTTGTAAACTCATAATAAAACTGTCATCGTAACGTTAGCGTGCGGACCCTTCGGGTTCGAGAACTATGTAGACATGACCTAGAACTATTCTCAGTCAATAACCAATAGCGGAACCTGGATGCCCATATTGGTTCCTACATATTCTCGAAGATCTTTATCGGTCAAACCGCATAACGACATACATTGTTCCCTTTGT
Source organism: Aegilops longissima (assembly GCA_021605205.1). NCBI lineage: Eukaryota > Viridiplantae > Streptophyta > Magnoliopsida > Poales > Poaceae > Aegilops > Aegilops longissima. Next base: position 681,550,725 of record CM038679.1, read on the forward strand.
CATCGGTATGTTACTTGCCCGAGATTCGATCGTCGGTATCCAATACCTAGTTCAATCTCGTTACTGGCAAGTCTCTTTACTCGTTCCGTAATACATCATCTCGCAACTAACTTATTAGTTGCAATGCTTGCAAGGCTTATGTGATGTGTATTACCGAGAAGGCCTAGAGATACCTCTCCGACAATCGGAGTGACAAAACCTAATCTCAAATCGCCAACCCAACATGTACCTTTGGAGACACCTATAGTACTCCTTTATAATCACCCGATTCGTTGTGACGTTTGGTAGCACCAAAGTGTTCCTCCGGTAAGCGGAGTTGCATAATCTCATAGTTACCGGAACATGTATAAGTCATGAAGAAAGCAATAGCAATATACTAAACGGTCAAGTGCTCGGCTAACGGAATGGGTCATGTCAATCACATCATTCTCCTAATGATGTGATCCCATTAATCAAATAACAACACATGTCTATGGTTAGGAAACATAACCATCTTTGATTAATGAGCTAGTCAAGTAGAGGCATACTAGTGACTATATGTTTGCCTAAGTATTCACACATGTATTATGTTTCCGGTTAATACAATTCTAGCATGAATAATAAACATTTATCATGATATGAGGAAATAAATAATAACTTTATTATTGCCTATAGGGCATATTTCCTTCAAGATCTTCATCCCCATCCACACAAACACTCCTACCAAACCGTTTTGTGCCTCCCCAACTCGCTCATCTTCACCAACTTGTTACTCTTCGAGCTTGGGCTCCTAGACGGTTAGAGGTTCTTCCTAAAGCTTCCTTTGCTTGAGGTGTGCTCTGGAGACGTTTGTAAGTGGTGCTCACCTTCAGCCCCGAGTAATTCGAGACTCATCCATTGTGGGTGGCTCGAGGAGAATATGGCGAGCCTTCCGAGAAGTCTGGGTGCCTGGAGTCACTTTTCTCTCGGTGCCCGGAGGCACCAGTAATTTTCTACCTTCCCTGGATGATCTGGGTGCCCGGAGTCACTTTCCTCCTGGTTCCTAGAGGCACCAGTAAGTTTCTACCTCCCCTGGATGTTTCGGGTGCCCAAGGTCACTAGACCCCGAGTGCCCGAAGTGGTGGCTATCTCTCAGGTTGGTCCGGGTGCCCGACGCTTCCTGGTGCTCCATCGCGGATTTGTCCGGGTGCCCGAGGTCCTTGACCCTCGGGTGCTCGGGCTTACCTTGTTTTCTCTGGATGGTCCGGGTGCCCGGAGTTGCCGGCTAGACAACGATCACTTTGCCCTTGGATGATATATATATCCAACCTTCTTCTACCTTCAACACCAATCTTCCTCAAGCTCGCATCCAACATAACCAAACCCTAAAATCTAGATATCTTCATCCCCATCCACACAAACACTCCTACCAAACCGTTTTGTGCCTCCCCAACTCGCTCATCTTCACCAACTTGTTACTCTTGGAGCTTGGGCTCCTAGACGGTTAGAGGTTCTTCCTAAAGCTTCCTTTGCTTGCGGTGTGCTCTGGAGAAATTTGTAAGTGGTGCTCACCTTCAGCCCCGAGTAATTCGAGACTCATCGATTGTGGGTGGCTCGAGGCGAATATGGCGAGCCTTCCGAGAAGTCTGGGTGCCTGGAGTCACTTTTCTCTCGGTGCCCGGAGGCACCAGTAATTTCTAACTTCCCTGGATGATCTGGGTAACCGAAGTCACTTTCCTCCTGGTTCCTAGAGGCACCAGTAAGTTTCTACCTCCCCTGGATGTTTCGGGTGCCCAAGGTCACTAGACCCCGAGTGCCCGAAGTGGTGGCTATCTCTCAGGTTGGTCCGGGTGCCCGACGCTTCCTGGTGCTCCATCGCGGATTTGTCCGGGTGCCCGAGGTCCTTGACCCTCGGGTGCTCGGGCTTACTTTGTTTTCTCTGGATGGTCCGGGTGCCCGGAGTTGCCGGCTAGACAACGATCACTTTGCCCTTGGATGATATATATATCCAACCTTCTTCTACCTTCAACACCAATCTTCCTCAAGCTCGCATCCACCATAACCAAACCCTAAAATCTAGAGATCTTCATCCCCATCCACACAAACACTCCTACCAAACCGTTTTGTGCCTCCCCAACTCGCTCATCTTCGCCAACTTGTTACTCTTCGAGCTTGGGCTCCTAGACGGTTAGAGTTTCTTCCTAAAGCTTCCTTTGCTTGCGGTGTGCTCTGGAGACGTTTGTAAGTGGTGCTCACCTTCAGCCCCGAGTAATTCGAGACTCATCCATTGTGGGTGGCTCGAGGAGAATATGGCGAGCCTTCCGAGAAGTCTGGATGCCTGGAGTCACTTTTCTCTCGGTGCCCGGAGGCACCAGTAAATTTCTACCTTCCCTGGATGATCTGGGTGCCCGGAGTCACTTTCCTCCTGGTTCCTAGAGGCACCAGTAAGTTTCTACCTCCCCTGGATGTTTCGGGTGCCCAAGGTCACTAGACCCCAAGTGCCCGAAGTGGTGGCTATCTCTCAGGTTGGTCCGGTGCCCGACGCTTCCTGGTGCTCCATCGCGGATTTGTTCGGGTGCCCGAGGTCCTTGACCCTCGGGTGCTCGAGCTTACCTCGTTTTCTCTGGATGGTCCGGGTGCTCGAGGTTGCCGGCTAGACAACGATCACTTTGCCCTTGGATGATATATATATATATATATATATATATATATATATATATATATATATATATATATATATATATATATATATATATATATATATATATATATATATATATATATATATATATATATATATATATATCCAACCTTCTTCTACCTTCAACACCAATCTTCCTCAAGCTCGCATCCACCATAACCAAACCCTAAAATCTAGAGATCTTCATCCCCATCCACACAAACACTCCTATCAAACCGTTTTGTGCCTCCCCAACTCGCTCATCTTCACCAACTTGTTAATCTTGGAGCTTGGGCTCCTAGACGGTTAGAGGTTCCTCCGAAAGCTTCCTTTGCTTGCGGTGTGCTCTGGAGACGTTTGTAAGGGGTGTGTTGGGGAACGTAGTAATTTCAAAAAAATTCCTACGCACACGCAAGATCATGGTGATGCATAGCAACGAGAGGGGATAGTGTTGTCCACGTACCCTCGTAGACCGTAAGCGGAAGCGTTATGACAAGGCGGTTGATGTAGTCATACGTCTTCACGATCTGACCGATCCAAGTACCGAACGTATGGCACCTCCGAGTGACAACTTGCTTGTCATTCTACTTGAAGTTCCCTTTCTTTCCCTTTGCCCTTTTCTTGAAACTACTGGTCTTGTCAATCATCAACACTTGATGCTCTTTCTTGATTTCTACCTTCGTTGATTTCAACATCGCGAAGAGCTCGGGAATCGTTTTCGTCATCCTTTGCATACTATAGTTCATCATGAAGTTCTACTAACTTGGTGATGGTGACTAGAGAACTCTGTCAATCACTATCTTATCTGGAAGATTAACTCCCACTTGATTCAAGCGATTGTAGTACCCAGACAATCTGAGCACATGCTCACTAGTTGAGCGATTCTCCTCCATCTTTTAGCTATAGAACTTGTTGGAGACTTCATATCTCTCAACTTGGGTATTTGCTTGAAATATTAACTTCAATTCCTTGAACATCTCATATGGTCCATGACGTTCAAAACGTCTTTGAAGTCCCGATTCTAAGCCGTTAAGCATGGTGCACTAAACTATCAAGTAGTCATCATATTGAGCTAGCCAAACGCTCATAACGTCGCATCCGCTCCTGCAATAGGTCATCACCTACCGGTGCATTAAGGACATAATTCTTACGTGCAGCAATGAGGATAAACCTCAGATCACGGATCCAATCCGCATCATTGCTACTAACATCTTTCAACACAATTTTCTCTAGGAACATATCAAAATAAACATATGAAAGCAACAACGCGAGCTATGGATCTACAACATAATTTGCAAAATACTACCAGGACTAAGTTCATGATAAATTTAAGTTCAATTAATCATATTACTTAAGAACTCCCACTTAGAAACACATCTCTCTAGTCATCTAAGTGATCACGTGATCCAAATCAACTAAACCATGTCCGATCATCACGTGAGATGGAGTAGTTTTCAATGGTGAACATCACTATGTTGATCATATCTACTATATGATTCACGCTCGACCTTTCGGTCTCGGTGTTCCGAGGCCATATCTGCATATGCTAGGCTCGTCAAGTTTAACCTGAGTATTATGCGTGTGCAAAACTGGCTTGCACCCGTTGTAGATGGACGTAGAGCTTATCACACCCGATCATCACGTGGTGTCTGGGCACGACGAACTTTGGCAACGGTGCATACTCAGGGAGAACACTTTTATCTTGATATTTAGTGAGAGATCATCTTATAATGCTACCGTCAATCAAAGCAAGATAAGATGCATAAAAGATAAACATCACATGCAATCAATATAAGTGATATGATATGGCCATCATTATCTTATGCTTGTGATCTCCATCTCCGAAGCACCGTCATGATCACCATCGTCACCGGCGCGACACCTTGATCTCCATCATAGCATCGTTGTCGTCTCGCAAACTATTGCTTCTACGACTATCGCTACCGCTTAGTGATAAAGTAAAGCAATTACATGGTGATTGCATTGCATACAATAAAGCGACAACCATATGGCTCCTGCCAGTTGCCGATAACTCGGTTACAAAACATGATCATGTCATACAATAAAATATAGCATCACGTCTTGACCATATCACATCACAACATGCCCTGCAAAAACAAGTTAGACGTCCTCTACTTTGTTGTTGCAAGTTTTACGTGGCTGCTACGGGCTGAGTAAGAACCGTTCTTACCTACGCATCAAAACCACAACGATAGTTCGTCAAGTTAGTGCTGTTTTAACCTTCTCAAGGACCGGGCGTAGCCACACTCGGTTCAACTAAAGTTGGAGAAACTGACACCCGCCAGCCACCTGTGTGCAAAGCACGTCGGTAGAACCAGTCTCGCGTAAGCGTATGCATAATGTCGGTCCGGGCCGCTTCATCCAACAATACCGCCAAACCAAAGTGTGACATGCTGGTAAGCAGTATGACTTGTATCGCCCACAACTCACTTGTGTTCTACTCGTGCATATAACATCTTCGCATAAAACCAGGCTCGGATGCCACTGTTGGGGAACATAGTAATTTAAAAAAAAATTCCTACGCACACGCAAGATCATGGTGATGCATAGCAACGAGAGGGGAGAGTGTTGTCCACGTACCCTCGTATACCGTAAGCGGAAGCGTTATGACAACGCGGTTGATGTAGTCGTACGTCTTCACGATCCGACCGATCCAAGTACCGAACGTACGGCACCTCCGAGTTCAGCACACGTTCAGCTCGATGACGATCCCCGGACTCCAATCCAGCAGGGTGTCGGGGATGAGTTCCTTCAGCACGACGTCATGGTGACGGTGATGATGTTCTACCGACGCAGGGCTTCGCCTAAGCACCGCTACGATATGACTGCGGTAAAATATGGTGGAGGGGGGCACCGCACACGGCTAAGGAACGATCACGAAGATCAACTTGTGTCTTCTAGGGTGCCCCCCTGCCCCCGTATATAAAGGAGCAAGGGGGAAGGAGGCCGGCCCTAGGAGGGGGCGCGCCAAGTGTGGAGTCCTACTAGGACTCCCTAGTCCTAGTAGGATTCCACCTCCCATATGGAATAGGAAAAGAGGAAGGGAAAAGGAGAAAGAAGGAAGGGGGCGCCCCCCTTCCCTAGTCCAATTCGGACCAGACCAAGGGGAGGGGTGCGGCCACCCTTGAGGCCCTTTTCCTTCTTTCCCATATGGCCCAATAAGGCCCAATACGTATTCCCGTAACTCTCCAGTACTCCGAAAAATACCCGAATCACTCGGAACCTTTCCGATGTACGAATATAGTCATCCAATATATCGATCTTTACGTATCGACAATTTCGAGACTCCTCGTCATGTCCCCGATCTCATCCGGGACTCCAAACTCCTTCGGTACATCAAAACTCATAAACTCATAATAAATTTGTCATCAAAACCTTAAGCGTGCGGACCCTACGGGTTCGAGAACTATGTAGACATGACCGAGACTCGTTTCCAGTCAATAACCAATAGCAGAACCTGGATGCTCATATTGGTTCCTACATATTCTACGAAGATCTTTATCGGTCAAACCGCATAACAACATACGTTGTTCCCTTTGTCATCGGTATGTTACTTGCCCGAGATTCGATCGTCGGTATCTCAATACCTAGTTCAATCTCGTTACCGGCAAGTCTCTTTACTCGTTCCGTAATACATCATCCCGCAACTAACTCATTAGTTGCAATGCATGCAAGACTTATAGTGATGTGCATTACCGAGAGGGCCAGAGATACCTCTCAGACAATCGGAGTGACAAATCCTAATCTCGAAATCGCCAACCCAACAAGTACCTTCGGAGACACCTGAGAGCACCTTTATAATCACCCGATTCGTTGTGATGTTTGGTAGCACACAAAGTGTTCCTCCAGTAAGCGGAGTTGCATAATCCCATAGTCATAGGAACATGTATAAGTCATGAAGAAAGCAATAGCAACATACTAAACGATCAGGTGCTAAGCTAACGGAATGGGTCAAGTCAATCACATCATTCTCCTAATGATGTGATCCCGTTAATCAAATGACAACTCATGTCTATGGTTAGGAAACATAACCATCTTTGATTAACGAGCTAGTCAAGTAGAGGCATACTAGTGACACTATGTTTGTCTATGTATTCACACATGTATTATGTTTCCGGTTAATACAATTATAGCATGAATAATAAACATTTATCATGATATAAGGAAATAAATAATAACTTTATTATTGCCTCTAGGGCATATTTCCTTCAGTCTCCCACTTGCACTAGAGTCAATAATCTAGTTCACATCGCCATGTGATTTAACACCAATATTCACATCTGTATGTGATTAATACCCATAGTTCACATCATCATGTGATCAACACCCAAAGGGTTTACTAGAGTCAATAATCTAGTTCACATCGATATGTGATTAACACCCAAAGAGTACTAAGGTATGATCATGTTTTGCTCTTGAGAGAAGTTTAGTCAATGGGTCTGTCACATTCAGAGCCGTATATATTTTGCAAATATTCTATGTCTACAATGCTCTGCATGGAGCTACTCTAGCTAATTGCTCCCACTTTCAATATGTAACCAGATTAAGACTTAGAGTCATCTAGATTAGTGCCAAAACTTATATCGACGTAACCATTTACGACGAACCTTTTGTCACCTCCATAATCGAGAAACATATCCTTATTCCACTAAGGATAATTTTGACAAATGTCCAGTGATCTACTCCTAGATCACTATTGTACTCCCTTGCCAAAACTGTGTAGGGTATATAATAGATCTGGTACACAACATGGCATACTTTATAGAACCTATGGCCAAGGCATAGGGAATGATTTTCATTCTCTTTCTATCTTCTGTCATGGTCGGGCTTTGAGTCTTACTCAATTTCACACCTTGTAACATAGGCAAGAACTCTTTCTTTGACTGTTCCATTTTGAACTACTTCAAAATCTTGTCAAGGTATGTCCTCATTGAAAAAACTTATCAAGCGTCTTGATCTATCTCTATATATCTTGATGCTCAATATGTAAGCAGCTTCACCGAGGTCTTTCTTTGAAAAACTCTTATTCAGGTATCCCTTTATGCTATCCAGAAATTCTATATCATTTCCAATCAGTAATATGTCATCCACATATAATATCAGAAATGCTACAAAGCTCCCACTCACTTTCTTGTAAATACAGGCTTCTCCAAACGTCTGTACAAAACCAAATGCTTTGATTACACTATCAAAGCGTTTATTCCAACTCCGAGAGGCTTGCACTAGTCCATAAATGGATCACTGGAGCTTGCACACTTTTTTAGATCCCTTTGGATCAACAAAAGCTTCCGGTTGCATCATATACAACTCTTCTTTAATAAATCCATTAAGGAATGCAGTTTTGTTTATCCATTTGCCAGATTTCATAAAATGCGGCAATTGCTAACATGATTCAGACAGACTTAAGCATAGATATGAGTGAGAAATTCTCATCGTAGTTAACACCTTGAACTTGTCGAAAAACCTTTTGCGACAATTCTAGCTTTGTAGATAGTAACACTACTATCAGCGTCCGTCTTCCTCTTGAAGATCCATTTATTCTCGATGGCCTGCCGATCATCAAGCAAGTCAACCAAAGTCCACACTTTGTTCTCATACATGGATCCTATCTCAGATTTCATGGCCTCAAGCCATTTTGCGGAATCTGGGCTCACCATAGCTTCTTCATAGTTCGCAGGTTCATCATGGTCAAGTAACATGACCTCCAGAACAGGATTATCGTACTACTCTGGTGCGGATTTCATTCTGGTTGACCTACGAGGTTCGGTAGTAACTTGATCTGAAGTTACATGATCATCATCATTAGCTTCCTCACTAATTGGAGTAGGAGTCACATGAACAGATTTCTGTGATGAACTACTTTCCAATAAGGGAGCAGGTACAATTACCTCATCAAGTTATACTTTCCTCCCACTCACTTCTTTCGAGAGAAACTCCTTCTCTAGAAAGGATCCATTCTTAGCAACGAATGTCTTGCCTTTCAGATCTGTGATAGAAGGTGTACCCAACTGTCTCCTTTGGGTATCCTATGAAGACACATTTCCCCGATTTGGGTTCGAGCTTATCAGGTTGAAACTTTTTCACATAAGCATTGCAGTACCAAACTTTAAGAAACGACGACTTTGGTTTCTTGCCAAACCATAGTTCATAAGGCGTCGTCTCAACGGATTTTGATGGTGCCCTATTTAAAGTGAATGCAGCTGTCTCTAATGCATAACCCCAAAACGATAGTGGTAAATCGGTAAGAGACATCATAGATTGCACTATATCCAATAAAGTACGGTTATGACGTTTGGACACACCATTATGTTGTGGTGTTCCAGGTGGCACGAATTTGTGAAACTATTCCACATTGTTTTAATTGAAGACCAAACTCGTAACTCAAATATTTGTCTCCGTGATCAGATCGTAGAAACTTTATTTTCTTGTCATGATGATTTTCCACTTCACTCTGAAATTCTTTGAACTTTTCAACTGTTTCAGACTTATATTTCATCAAGTAGATATACCCATATCTGCTCAAATTATCTGTGAAGGTCAGAAAATAGCGATACCCGCCTCAAGCCTCAACACTCATCGGATTGCATACATTAGTATGTATTATTTCCAATAAGTCAGTTGCTCGCTCCATTGTTCCGGAGAACGGAGTCTTAGTCATCTTGCCCATAAGGCATGGTTCGCAAGCATCAAGTGATTCATAATCAAGTGATTCCAAAAGCCCATCAGCATGGAGTTTCTTCATGCGCTTTACACCAATATGACCTAAACGGCAGTGCCACAAATAGTTGCACTATCATAATTAACTTTGCATCTTTTGGCTTCAATATTATGAATGTGTGTATCACTATGATCGAGATCCAACGAACCATTTTCATTGGGTGTGTAACCATATAAGGTTTTATTCATGTAAATAGAACAACAATTATTCTCTATCTTAAATGAACAACCGCACTGCAATAAACATGATCAAATCATATTCATGCTCAACGCAAACACCAAATAACACTTATTTAGGTTCAACACTAATCCCGAAAGTATAGGGAGTGTGCGATGATGATCATATCAATCTTGGAACCACTTCCAACACATCATCACTTCACCCTTAACTAGTCTCTCTTCATTACGCAACTCCGTTTGAGTTACTAATCTTAGCAACTAAACTAGTATCAAATCTTGAGGGTTGCTATAAACACTAGTAAAGTACACATCAATAACATGTATATCAAATATACCTTTGTTCACTTTGCCATCCTTCTTATCCGCCAAATACTTGGGGCAGTTCCGCTTCCAGTGACCATTTCCTTTGCAGTCTAAGCACTCAGTTTCAGGCTTTGGTCCAGCTGTGGGCTTCTTCGCGGGAGTGAAAACTTGCTTGTCATTCTACTTGAAGTTACCTTTTTTCCCTTTGCCCTTTTCTTGAAACTACTGGTCTTGTCAATCATCAACACTTGATGCTCTTTCTTGATTTCTACCTTCGTTGATTTCAACATCGCGAAGAGCTCGGGAATCGTTTTCGTCATCCTTTGCATACTATAGTTCATCACGAAGTTCTACTAACTTGGTGATGGTGACTAGAGAACTCTGTCAATCACTATCTTATCTGGAAGATTAACTCCCACTTGATTCAAGCGATTGTAGTACCCAGACAATCTGAGCACATGCTCACTAGTTGAGCGATTCTCCTCCATCTTTTAGCCATAGAACTTGTTGGAGACTTCATATCTCTCAACTCGGGTATTTGCTTGAAATATTAACTTCAATTCCTTGAACATCTCATATGGTCCATGACGTTCAAAACGTCTTTGAAGTCCCGATTCTAAGCCGTTAAGCATGGTGCACTAAACTATCAAGTAGTCATCATATTGAGCTAGCCAAAGCGTTCATAACGTCGCATCCGCTCCTGCAATAGGTCATCACCTAGCGGTGCATTAAGGACATAATTCTTACGTGCAGCAATGAGGATAAACCTCCGATCACGGATCCAATCCACATCATTGCTACTAACATCTTTCAACACAATTTTCTCTAGGAACATATCAAAATAAACATATGAAAGCAACAACGCGAGCTATTGATCTACAACATAATTTGCCAAATACTATCAGGACTAAGTTCATGATAAATTTAAGTTCAATTAATCATATTACTTAAGAACTCCCACTTAGAAAGACATCTCTCTAGTCAACTAAGTGATCACGTGATCCAAATCAACTAAACCATGTCCGATCATCATGTGAGATGGAGTAGTTTCCAATGGTGAACATCACTATGTTGATCATATCTACTATATGATTCACGCTCGACCTTTCGGTCTCGGTGTTCCGAGGCCATATCTGCATATGCTAGGCTCATCAAGTTTAACCTGAGTATTATGCGTGTGCAAAACTGGCTTGCACCTGTTGTAGATGGACGTAGAGCTTATCACACCCGATCATCACGTGGTGTATAGGCACGACGAACTTTGGCAACGGTGCATACTCAGGGAGAACACTTTTATCTTGATATTTAGTGAGAGATCATCTTATAATGCTACCGTTAATCAAAGCAAGATAAGATGCATAAAAGATAAACATCACATGCAATCAATATAAGTGATATGATATGGCCATCATCATCTTGTGCTTGTGATCTCCATCTCCGAAGCACCGTCATGATCACCATCGTCACCGGCGCGACACCTTGATCTCCATCATAGCATCGTTGTCGTCTCGCCAACTATTGCTTCTACGACTATCGCTACCGCTTAGTGATAAAGTAAAGCAATTACATGGCGATTGCATTGCATACAATAAAGCGACAACCATATGGCTCTCGCCATTGCCGATAACTCGGTTACAAAACATGATCATGTCATACAATAAAATATAGCATCACGTCTTGACCATATCACATCACAACATGCCCTGCAAAACCAAGTTAGACGTCCTCTACTTTGTTGTTGCAAGTTTTACGTGGCTGCTACGGGCTGAGTAAGAACCGTTCTTACCTACGCATCAAAACCACAACGATAGTTCGTCAAGTTAGTGCTGTTTTAATCTTCTCAAGGACCGGGTGTAGCCACACTCGGTTCAACTAAAGTTGGAGAAACTGACACCCGCCAGCCACCTGTGTGCAAAGCACGTCGGTAGAACCAGTCTCGCGTAAGCGTACGCGTAATGTCGGTCCGGGCCGCTTCACCCAACAAAACCGCCGAACCAAAGTGTGACATGCTGGTAAGCAGTATGACTTGTATCGCCCACAACTCACTTGTGTTCTACTCGTGCATATAACATCTTCGCATAAAACCAGGCTCGGATGCCACTGTTGGGGAACGTAGTAATTTCAAAAAATTTCCTACGCACATGCAAGATCATGGTGATGCATAGCAACGAGAGGGGAGAGTGTTGTCCACGCCCTCGTGAGACCGTAGAAGCGAAGCGTTATGACAACGCGGTTGATGTAGTCGTACGTCTTCACGATCCGACCGATCCAAGTACCGAACGTACGGCACCTCCGAGTTCAGCACACGTTCAGCTCGATGACGATCCCCGGACTCCGATCCAGCAGGGTGTCGGGGATGAGTTCCGTCAGCACGACGGCGTGGTGACGGTGATGATGTTCTACCGACGCAGGGCTTCGCCTAAGCACCGCTACGATATGACCGAGGTGGAATATGGTGGAGGGGGGCACCACACACGGCTAAGGAACGATCACGAAGATCAACTTGTGTCTTCTAGGGTGCCCCCGTGCCCCCGTATATAAAGGAGCAAGGGGGGAGGAGGCCGGCCCTAGGAGGGGGCGCGCCAAGTGTGGAGTCCTACTAGGACTCCCTAGTCCTAGTAGGATTCCACCTCCCATATGGAATAGGAAAAGAGGAAGGGAAAAGGAGAAGGAAGGAAGGGGGCGCCCCCCCTTCCCTAGTCCAATTTGGACCAGACCAAGGGGAGGGGTGCGGCCACCCTTGAGGCCCTTTTCCTTCTTTCCCATATGACCCAATAGGGCCCAATACGTATTCCCGTAACTCTCCGGTACTCCGAAAAATACCCGAATCACTCGGAACCTTTCCGATGTCTGAATACTGATCGTCCAATATATCGATCTTTACGTCTCGACCATTTCGAGACTCCTCGTCATGTCCCGATCTCATCCGGCACTCGAACTCCTTGGTACATCAAAACTCATAAACTCATAATAAAACTGCCATCGAAACCTTAAGCGTGCGGACCCTACGGGTTCGAGAACTATGTAGACATGACCGAGACTCGTTTCCTGTCAATAACCAATAGCGGAACCTGGATGCTCATATTGGTTCCTACATATTCTACGAAGATCTTTATCGGTCAAACCGCATAACAACATACGTTGTTCCCTTTGTCATCGGTATGTTACTTGCCCGAGATTCGATCGTCGGTATCTCAATACCTAGTTCAATCTCGTTACCGGCAAGTCTCTTTACTCATTCCGTAATACATCATCCCGCAACTAACTCATTAGTTGCAATGCTTGCAAGGCTTATAGTGATGTGCATTACCGAGAGGGCCCAGAGATACCTCTCCGACAATCGGAGTGACAAATCCTAATCTCGAAATACGCCAACCCAACAAGTACCTTCGGAGACACCTTGAGCACCTTTATAATCACCCGCCACGTTGACGCGTTTGGTAGCACACAAAGTGTTCCTCCGGTAAACGGGAGTTGCATAATCTCATAGTCATAGGTGTTGGAAATATGCCCTAGAGGCAATAATAAAAGGATTATTATTATGTTTCCTTGTTCATGATAATTGTCTTTTATTCATGCTATAATTGTATTATCTAGAAATCGTAATACACGTGTGAATACATAGACCACAATATATCCCTAGTGAGCCTCTAGTTGACTAGCTCGTTGATCAATAGATAGTCATGGTTTCCCGACTATGGACATTGGATGTCATTGATAACGGGATCACATCATTTGGAGAATGATGTGATGGACAAGACCCAATCCTAAGCATGGCACAAGATCGTGTAGTTCGTTTTGCTAGAGCTTTTCCAATGTCAAGTATCTCTTCCTTAGACCACGAGATCGTGTAACTCCCGGATACCGTAGGAGTGCTTTGGGTGTACCAAGCGTCACAACGTAATCGGGTGACTATAAAGGTGCACTACGGTATCTCCGAAAGTGTCATTGGGTTGACCAGATCGAGGCGGGATTTGTCACTCCGTGTTACGGAGAGGTATCACTGGGCCCACTCGGTAGTGCATCATCATAATGAGCTCAAAGTGACCAAATGTCTGGTCACGGGATCATGCATTATGGTACGAGTAAAGTGACTTGCCGGTAACGAGATTGAACGAGGTATTGGGATACCGACGATCGAATCTCGGGCAAGTAACATACCGTCTGACAAAGGGAATAATATACGGGATTGATTGAATCCTCGACATCGTGGTTCATCCGATGACATCATCGAGGAGCATGTGGGAGCCAACATGGGTATCTAGATCCCGCTGTTGGTTATTGACCGGAGAGTCGTCTCGGTCATGTATCGCATGTCTCCGAACCCGTAGGGTCTACACACTTAAGGTTCGGTGACGCTTAGGGTTATTAGGAAGACTTGTATGTGATTACCGAATGTTGTTGAGTCCGGATGAGATCTCGGATGTCACGAGGAGTTCGGAATGGTCCGGAGGTAAAGATTTATATATGGAAGTTGTCAAGCGGACACCGGAAAGTTTGGGGTCATATCGGTATTTTACTGGGGCCACCGGAGAGGTTCGGGGTCCACCGAGAGGCCACCCCTCTCGGAGGGCCTCATGGGCCACAGGGCAGGAACCAGCCCCTGGAGGGCTGGGCCCCCGGGCCCATGCGCCTAGGGTTTGGGGAACCCTAGTGGGGGGCGCCCCCCTTTGCTTGGGGGGCAAGCCCCCCCCCCCCCTCTAGATCTCATCTAGAGGGGCCAGCCTGCCCCTTCCCTATAAATAGAGGGGTGAGGGAGGCTGCAACACACTTCCAAGGCGCAGCCCCTCCCCTCCCCAACACCTCTCCTCCTCCGCGTGTGCTTGGCGAAGCCCTGCCGGAGAACTGTCACTCCATCACCACCACGCCGTCGTGCTGCTGTTGGAGCCTTCTTCCTCAACCTCTCCTTCCCCCTTGCTGGATCAAGAAGGAGGAGACGTCGTCCGTTCCGTACGTGTGTTGAACGCGGAGGTGCTGTCCGTTCGGCACTTGGTCATCGGTGATCTGAATCACGGCGAGTACGACTCCATCATCACCGTTCCTTGAACGCTTCCGCACGCGATCTACAAGTGGTATGTAGATGCAATCTCTCTCCCATGACTCGTTGCTTAGATGAACTCATAGATGGATCTTGGTGAAACTGTAGGAAAAATTTTAATTTTCTGCAACGTTCCCCAACAGTGGCATCATGAGCCAGGTCTATGCGTAGTTCTCTATTGCACGAGTAGAACACAATTTTGTTGTGGGCGTAGATCTTGTCAACTTGCTTGCCGCTACTAGTCTTTTCTTGCTTCAGCGGTATTGTGGGATGAAGCGGCCCGGACCGACCTTACACGTACGCTTACGTGAGACAGGTTCCACCGACTGACATGCACTAGTTGCATAAGGTGGCTAGCGGGTGTCTGTCTCTCCTACTTTAGTTGGATCGGATTAGATGAAAAGGGTCCTTATGAAGGGTAAATAGAAGTTGACAAAATCACATTGTGGTTATTAGTAGGTAAGAAAACGTTCTTGCTAGAACCCAATTGCAGCCACGTAAAAGATGCAACAACAATTAGAGGACGTCTAACTTGTTTTTGCAGCAATTGTCATGTGATGTGATATGGCCAGAAGTTGTGATGAATGATGAATGATATATTGTGATGTATGAGATCATGTTCTTGTAATAGGAATCACGACTTGCATGTCGATGAGTATGACAACCGGCAGGAGCCATAGGAGTTTTCTTAATTATTGTATGACCTGCGTGTCATTGATTCAACGCCATGTAAATTACTTTACTTTATCGCTAAACGTGTTAGCCATAGTAGTAGAAGTAATAGTTGGCGAGCAACTTCATGGAGACACGATGATGGAGATCATGATGATGGAGATCATGGTGTCATGCCGGTGACAACATGATCATGGAGCCCCGAAGATGAAGATCAAAGGAGCTATATGATATTGGCCATATCATGTCACTACTTTATATAATTGCATGTGATGTTTATTATGTTTTATGCATCTTGTTTACTTAGAACGACGGTAGTAAATAAGATGATCCCTTATAATAATTTCAAGAAAGTGTTCCCCCTAACTGTGCACCGTTGCTAAAGTTCGTGGTTTCGAAGCACCACGTGATGATCGGGTGTGATAGATCCTTACGTTCACATACAACGGGTGTAAGACAGTTTTACACATGCATAAACACTTAGGGTTAACTTGACGAGCCTAGCATGTACAGACATGGCCTCGGAACACAAGAGACCGAAAGGTCGAGCATGAGTCGTATGGAAGATACGATCAACATGGAGATGTTCACCGACGATGACTAGTCCGTCTCACGTGATGATCGGACACGGCCTAGTCGACTCGGATCATGTAACACTTAGATGACTAGAGGGATGTCAAATCTGAGTGGGAGTTCATTAAATAATTTGATTAGATGAACTTAATTATCATGAACATTAGTCTAAAATCTTTGCAAAATGTCTTGTAGATCAAATGGCCAACGCTCATGTCACCATGAACTTCAACGTTCCTAGAGAAAACCAAGCTGAAAGACGATGGCAGCAACTATTCGGACTGGGTCCGGAACATGAGGATCATCCTCATAGCAGCCAAGAAACAATATGTCCTAGAAGCACCGCTAGGTGATGCACCCATCCCAGAGAACCAAGACATTATGAATGCTTGGCAGTCTCGTGCTGATGATTACTCCCTCGTTTAGTGCGGCATGCTTTACAGCTTAGAACCGGGGCTCCAAAAGCGTTTTGAGCAACACGGAGCATATGAGATGTTCGAGGAGCTGAAAATGGTTTTCCAAGCTCATGCCCGGGTCGAGAGATATGAAGTCTCCGACAAGTTCTATAGTTGTAAGATGGAGGAAAATAGTTCTGTCAGTGAGCACAAACTCAAACTGTCTGGGTTGCACAACCGCCTGTCCCAGCTGGACATCAACCTCCCGGACGAGGCGGTCATTGACAGAATCCTTCAGTCGCTCCCACCAAGCTACAAGAGCTTTGTGATGAACTACAATATGTAGGGGATGGTTGTAACATCCCAAATTTTCAATTTGGAATGTTATACATTAGATCATCATGCATATCATATTTTCTTGCATTTTGTTGTTCCTAGAAATTTCACGCAACTCAAGGACCCTCGGAGAGAGTTGGAGATTTCGAAATTTTCGTATTTGAGTTCTCTCAAAACTATGAAAAGAGGATCGTTGGATTCATTTATTTTATCTTCAAATATTTTTCCAACATAAAAAATAAGAGAGCGAATAATATGACTTTCCCAAAATTTAGGAAAATGAAGATTTAATAAATAAATCAAATTTTGGATTTTCTCGGAGTTTATTTGCCTTAGGGAAAAATCGTGTTTTCAAAATTGCATTTTGGCCCGTGTTAAAGTTCATTTTGTTCGACTCATTTTAGGAGTCGGGAAAGTTTACTTTATTAATTTTGGAGTTCGTTTAGATTTTTTTTTTTATCTGTATGAGACCGTTTAAAAAAAACCTCGGCGCTTGGGCCAAAGGCCCAAGCCGTAAGCCACCGCCGAGGCCAAGGCCATCGTCTTGGCGCCGAGGAAGCCGAGCCGCCGCCTTTTCCTTTTCCTAGTAGGACTCTTGTACTACTTCCGTTTATTCCGTGTCTGTTTCTAGATCTTTTCCTCTTGTTTCCTAATCCTAGTCTATTTCTTGTCCCTACCCCAAGCAAAACCCTCCCTCCCCAATATAAATACCCAAGCACCCCCTCTAACACATCAAACCAACACCTCTCCTCTCTCTCTCACACCCACGCCGCTGCCGCCTTACACCGCCGCCCCCACACCCCCCCAGCGCCCGCCGCCGCCAAGTGCCGCCGCCGCCACTAACGCCGCCGCCATTGAGCCCTCGCCTCTTGAGTACTAGCCCGTGTCGCGTCACCTTTTCTTTTCCTCGGTTCGATTTTTCGTAAATCGTTCCGGTTTTCGTTCCGGTTTTCCTAGATCGGTTTTTCGTTTCGGTTTTCTTTCCGAAACCCTAGATCGGTTTTTCTCGCCGGTTTTTCTTTCCGGTTTTGTTTAGCAATCGTTCGCCGGACTGTTCGTCTCAACGAACGTGATCACCGGTTTGCTTCGGTTAATGAACGTCCGTTCGTTTGACCGTTCGTCGTTTTCTTTCTCATCGGATTTATTCCGCTATTTTTTCTGATAGCGATTTCAGATCCGATTTTCTTTCTAGTCTATCTTCTCGCTCGTTTATCGGAATCAGGTGATTCAAGCGCCTGGAGTTTCGTCTCGAAACCGCCGTTCCGACTAATCAACTTAAACAAAGTTTTGCTACTGTAAAATTTGACCTAGTTTCAACTTGCTAGAACCGAGTTGTTTTCTTTCGTCGTTTGACTTTCGTTGCTTTATTTGATTCGATTCTTTTTGCAACCAGGGTTCTTAAGTTGAACTTTCCGGTTAGATCTTTTATTCGAGATTTACCTGTGCATTAGATGAGTACTTATTGTATGCTTGTTGTTTGTCTGCGATAGATCACCCGGAGTGCGCCGCTTGTTACTTCGAGTCTCTAGGTTTCGCGGATCGTCAGCAAGGCAAGTAACACTTTGATCATACTTTCTCATACCCAGTTTTATGCATTAGATCAACCCTCAAACACTTGCATGATTAGGATCTAAATAAATTGTGGGATGGGAAGTAGATGAGGTAGTACCTATTACCTGTATTACTTATGAAACCTTTGGGAGTTACTTCTACATTTGCTTGTTATGCCATGCTATGCTAGTAGACGTGGATTGGGTGAGTGATATCCATGACAGATGTGAGATTGTTAAATTAATGGTTTATCTAAGGTGGCAACTTAAATATACATCTGGGTGGATTGAGGCACCTGGTTTCTATCAGGACTTGCCTGTTTTTTTTGGACCGCCACCCAGGCTCAAAGGGATCATAAGATAATTCATACTAGTAACTTACGTGTGCAGCCACAAGCCATTATGGGCTCTGGCATAGTTGACTAAGTCGTGCGAACTCTTACAGTGGTAGACTAGCAGATGTAGGGGTTATAGGTGGTACGGTCTACCCATCGTAAGGTGCAAACGCTTCCGAAAGACTATGTCTCGGTCATCCGTCTCTCAAACACCATGTAGTGCGAGAAACCAAACGTAGGCGATCGAGTCTTGTGGGTAAAAGTGCGCAAACCTCTGCAGAGTGTACAAACTAATCATGATTAGCCGTGTCCCCGGTTATGGACATCTTGAGTATCTAGTACTTGAATATCATGTGAATCTCAACAGGTTACTCTAATTAATATTATTGGGTTTTTAATGAGTACCTTTAATTGGGATTGAGGATGCTGTCAACCATTCTCAATGTTTAACAACCACCATGATAGTTAAACAAATTTATTCCTTTGCAGTAGGGAAAAACGGCTTTATGCAAAAGCAGAATCAGAGAGCTTTACCACCAGCCACATATGCATGTAGTACAGGCTTATCATCCATTGTTCTCTATGTGTTACATTGCGGCATATTCCATGTCTTGACCCGTTTTGGCTGCAACTTTTCATGTTGAGACTTTTCGCACGACAGTAAGGTGCTTTTAGGTCGTGGTTCTATACTCGATGATGCTACTGGAGTTGATGGACTCACTTATCTTCCAAGTCTTCCGCTGTTATCGTTATTAGATGGCCTTAAGCCATATTTATTGTAATAAGTCCTCTTCGGACAAACGATGTAATAAGTGTGTGATTGCTACTCTGTTATAAATCCTTCAATCTTGTGTGGTGTCGGCATTCTTGATCCGGGGATGACACCGAGCACGAGACTTGATCCATTCGGTCGGGTCGCTCAGAGATGGTATCGAGCACAAGCTGATTGTGAGACACGACCACTAAGTTAAAGCCATAGATCACTACTCTCTTCTCATTTTCTAACTCCTCATCTTTTCTACTCTTTTAGGATGAAGGGCGCCAAGATCAAATCGCCCAACAGGATGAAGGCACACCTTTTGGATTTCACTTGAAGGAAGTCACCAAGTACCGAACATTGGACTACCAAGTTTCACGGGACTTTCAACGCCACTCTGCTCAAGAGGAGCGCTGGAAGATTCAAGCTCACGTTCCGGAAGGACATTCGCCCCAATCACCAAGCCTATAGATAGTGTTTTCAGTGCACCAACCTGGAGTCTGGGAAAGAGCATGGCAGCTCATATCACCATGGGACGCATTGGAGAAGTTTATCAAGAAGACCTCAAGGACACTATCTACCAGATTTGCGGACGTCGGAATGAACAATGGGAGATAGTCAGCACCAAGAAGGATAGATCCATTGCAGCTTTCATCCAGGAGTTAAACCAGCACATTCGACGCCAGGAGAACCAGATGTGCAATGATATGATAGAGTTGAAGAATGCGAAGGGAAGGATCATCGAACTTGAAGGAGAACTAAAGTCTACACGCAAGGACTACATGGACGAGATCGTAGCTGTAGCAAGACACAATAACGATCTTAAGTGGGAGATTGAAGAACTCAAGAAGAAATTGGCGCTCAAGAATGAAGACAAGTACGTCGGCTTTCCGAGCAACTACATCATCATCGACGACACCGATTCGGATCCAAGTGAACCCGACTTTGAAGACGAAGCTGGAGCAGACATCATGGAGTCTTCCGCCGGTTCAAATTAGTAGATGACCCCCACACATTAGTAGTATTACCTCCATGTAACATCATAGTACACGCACTTTTGTGATAGTTAGATCGTTGTAAGCCCTTTGTTTGAATTGAATGAAGTGATTTTGTGTGCATTTGCTCATGAGCATTTGGGTAGTGATTCTCCTTAGACCTCACTCTATTCTTAATTTCTCATCTTTTCTAAACCCATCAGATGCCTCCGAGACGCGACCCCGGGTTTGTTTTCCCGCCAGAGATCACCCAATTGATTTAGTAGCAGAACACTTTGATCCAAACATTGGTACAGAACCAAGGCAACAACAACAACAACAACAACAACAACAACCCACCACCACCACCACCTGCAGATCACTTGACTCGTTTCCTTAGGCTGAATCCGCCGGTGTTTTCTAGTAGCACCGAGCCGATAGTAGCAGATGATTGGCTCCGTAAGGTAGGGAGGGAGTTGACCACTGCATGATGTCTGAGATGGAGAAAAGGTGAAGTTTGCTGCACACCAGCTTGAAGGACCCGCAGAAAGCATGGTGGGAGAATTTTACAGCCACTTACCACTGTAGACTTTGTCACATGGGATCGGTTTCAACAAGCTTTCCGACTGCCCATGTCTTAGCAGGAGCTATGGCCATGAAGAAGCGTGAGTTTCGCAACTTACGCCAAGGAGGAAGGACTGTTGGCGATATGTGGATGATTTTAGTAAGTTAGCACGTTATGCCCCGGATAGCGTTGCTACGGATGCAGCTAAGCGGAGAAGTTTGGAAGGACTGAATGATGAATTAAGCATGCAGTTGATGGTAGCAAGTTTCAATAACTACCAGGAGTTGGTAGACCGTGCCCTCATGATTGAAGGAAAGCAGCAGCAAATTGAGAACCGCAAGAGGAAGTATGGGCAGGGAAAGTATAACTCTGGAGCCCAGCAGAAGCCCCGTTATACCCCTAAGCAGGGAGTTCGGTTTGACATACCCATGGAGGAGGTAGTTCGCACAACCATAATGGCCACCAGAATGGTAATGGGAATGGAGGAAGCAACGGCCAGAACCAGACCACACCAACAACCCCAACCAAGAAAGACTTGAGTCATGTCACATGTTACAAGTGTTCCAAGACCGGACATTATGCAAATGAGTGTCCCGAAGGCCAAGGAGGAAATGGAAGCTCTGGAAAGAAGCCAAACCCTTTCAACAGGGGACAGGTGAACCACATTGATGTGGAGGAGGTTGAAGATCAGCCCGATGCAGTAATCGGTAAGTTTTTGGTTAAGTCATTTACTGCACTAGTTCTTTTCGATACTGGTGCATCACATTCATACATATCAAGGGGATTTGTGGATAAGTACAAATTACCAACCCAAGCCCTTAGGTCACCCATGCTAGTAATCTCACCCGGAGCAGAATACATGGCTAGTATATGGTGTGATCGACTGCCATTAAGGATTGGACACTATGTTTTTCCCTCGGACCTAATAGTTCTGGAATCCCAAGGATTGGATGTGATATTAGGCATGGATTTCATCACAGGTTTGCCAAAGACTCGTTCAGGCTATGACTCGATTTGGGTTATAGTCGACCGCTTGACGAAGGTAGCTCATTTTATTCCAGTCAAGACTACCTATAGCAACGCTAAGTTGGCAAAGATATACATGACCAGAATTGTGTGTTTGCACGGAGTTCGAGGAGTATCGTGTCGATAGAGGAACCCAATTTACCTCAAAGTTTTGGAATCGGTTGCACGAAACATTGGGAACCAGGCTGGAATTGAAGACAGCTTTCCACCCCTGAGACCGATGGACAGGTCGAGAGAGTCAATCAGATTTTGGAGGATATCTTTGAGAGCTTGTGCACTAGACTATGGATCTAGTTGGGACGATAACTTGCCGTATGCGGAGTTTTCTTATAACAACAGTTACCAAAACCAGCTTGAAGATGGCACCTTTCGAGGCTTTGTACGGAAGGAGGTGCAGGACACCGTTATCATGGGACGAAGTTGGAGACCGTCAGTTGTTTGGACCAGATTTGATTAAGGAGTCTGAACAGAAGGTTAAGTTGATTCGCGACAGGCTCAAGGTAGCCCAGTCCAGACAGAAAAGCTATGCGGATTCAAAACGCAAGGCGATAGAATATGAAGTTGGAGACAGAGTTTATCTTAGAGTATCCCCACTTCGAGGAGTTAAGCGTTTTGGAGTTAAAGGAAAATTGGCGCCACGTTTCGTTGGACCATATAGGATTTTGCAACGCATGGGAGAAGTCGCTTATAAGTTGGAATTACCCGAAGGACTGTCAGGAGTTCATGACGTGTTCCATGTTTCTCAGCTGAAGAAATGTCACGCCGAGATGGCGGAAGTACCGTTAAGAGATACAGTACCACTTGAAGCAATTCAGTTGAAGGATGATTTAACATATCAGGAGAAACCAGTCAAGATTCTCGATTATGCAAGCAGAGTTACTCGCAGCAAGGTTATCAAGTTTTGCAAGGTTCAGTGGAGCCACCACACTGAGGATGACGCCACCTGGGAAAGAGAAGAAGATTTGCTCAAGGACCACCCTCACCTATTTTCTAGCCAACCCGAATCTCGAAGGCGAGATTCATCTTAAGGGGGGTAGGTTTGTAACATCCCAAATTTTCAATTTGGAATGTTATACATTAGATCATCATGCATATCATGTTTTCTTGCATTTTGTTGATCCTAGAAATTTCACGCAACTCAAGGACCCTCGGAGAGAGTTGGAGATTTCGAAATTTTCGTATTTGAGTTCTCTCAAAACTATGAAAAGAGGATCGTTGGATTCATTTATTTTATCTTCAAATATTTTTCCAACATAAAAAATAAGAGAGCGAATAATATGACTTTCCCAAAATTTAGGAAAAATGAAGATTTAATAAATAAATCAAATTTTGGATTTTTCTCGGAGTTTATTTGCCTTAGGGAAAAATGCGTGTTTTCAAAAATTGCATTTTTGGCCCCGTGTTAAAGTTCATTTTGTTCGACTCATTTTTAGGAGTCGGGGAAAGTTTACTTTATTAATTTTGGAGTTCGTTTAGATTTTTTTTTATTCTCTCGCGAGACCGTTTAAAAAAAAACCTCAGCGCCTTGGGCCAAAGGCCCAAGCCGCCAAGCCACCGGCCGAGGCCAAGGCCATCGTGCGCGCCAGGGAAGCCAGGGAGCCACCGCTTCCTTTTCCTTTTCCTAGTAGGACTCTTGTACTACTTCCGTTTATTCCGTATCTGTTTCTAGATCTTTTCCTCTTGTTTCCTAATCCTAGTCTATTTCTTGTCCCCTACCCCAAGCAAAAACCCTCCCCTCCCCAATATAAATACCCAAGCACCCCCCCTCTAACACATCAAACCAACACCTCGCCTCTCCTCTCCTCACACCCACGCCGCCGCCGCCCTACGCCGCCGCCGCCCCACACCGCCCCACCCAGCGCCACCGCCGCCAAGTGCCGCCGCCGCCACCCAACGCCGCCGCCGCCGGAGCTCCTCGCCTCATCGAGGTACTAGCCCCGCGCCGCGTCACCTTTTCTTTTCCTTGGTTCGGTTTTTCGTAAATCGTTCCGGTTTTCGTTCCGGTTTTCCTAGATCGGTTTTTCGTTTCGGTTTTCTTTCCGAAACCCTAGATCGGTTTTTCTCGCCGGTTTTTCTTTCCGGTTTTGTTTAGCAATCGTTCGCCGGACCGTTCGTCTCAACGAACGTGTTCACCGGTTTGCTTCGGTTAATGAACGTCCGTTCGTTTGACCGTTCGTCGTTTTCTTTCTCATCGGATTTATTCCGCTATTTTTTCTGATAGCGATTTCAGATCCGATTTTCTTTCTAGTCTATCTTCTCGCTCGTTTATCGGAATCAGGTGATTCAAGCGCCTGGAGTTTCGTCTCGAAACCGCCGTTCCGACTAATCAACTTAAACAAAGTTTTGCTACTGTAAAATTTGACCTAGTTTCAACTTGCTAGAACCGAGTTGTTTTCTTTCGTCGTTTGACTTTCGTTGCTTTATTTGATTCGATTCTTTTTGCAACCAGGGTTCTTAAGTTGAACTTTCCGGTTAGATCTTTTATTTGAGATTTACCTGTGCATTAGATGAGTACTTATTGTATGCTTGTTGTTTGTCTGCGATAGATCACCCGGAGTGCGCCGCTTGTTACTTCGAGTCTCTAGGTTTCGCGGATCGTCAGCAAGGCAAGTAACACTTTGATCATACTTTCTCATACCCAGTTTTATGCATTAGATCAACCCTCAAACACTTGAATGATTAGGATCTAAATAAATTGTGGGATGGGAAGTAGATGAGGTAGTACCTATTACCTGTATTACTTATGAAACCTTTGGGAGTTACTTCTCGTTTGCTTATTATGCCATGCTATGCTAGTAGACGTGGATTGGGTGAGTGATATCCATGACAGATGTGAGATTGTTAAATTAATGGTTTATCTAAGGTGGCAACTTAAATACACATCTGGGTGGATTGAGGCACCTGGTTTCTATCAGGACATGCCTGTTTTTTTTGGACCGCCACCCAGGCTCAAAGGGATCATAAGATAATTCATACTAGTAACTTACGTGTGCAGCCACAAGCCATTATGGGCTCTGGCATAGTTGACTAAGTCGTGCGAACTCTTACAGTGGTAGACTAGCAGATGTAGGGGTTATAGGTGATACGGTCTACCCATCGTAAGGTGCAAACGCTTCCGAAAGACTATGTCTCGGTCATCCGTCTCTCAAACACCATGTAGTGCGAGAAACCAAACGGAGGCGATCGAGTCTTGTGGGGAAAAGTGCGCAAACCTCTGCAGAGTCTACAAACTAATCATGATTAGCCGTGTCCCCGGTTATGGACATCTTGAGTATCTAGTACTTGAATATCATGTGAATCTCAACAGGTTACTCTAATTAATATTATTGGGTTTTTAATGAGTACCTTTAATTGGGATTGAGGATGCTATCAACCATTCTCAATGTTTAACAACCACCATGATAGTTAAACAAATTTATTCCTTTGCAGTAGGGAAAGACTGGCTTTATGCAAAACTCTAACCGTAGAGCTTTACCACCAGCCACATATGCATGTAGTACAGGCTTATCATCCATTGTTCTCTATGTGTTACATTGCCAGCATATTCCATGTGCTGACCCGTTTTCGGGCTGCAACTTTTCATGTTGCAGACTTTTCGAACGACAGTAAGGTGCTTTTAGGTCGTGGTTCTATACTCGATGATGCCTTTGGAGTTGATGGACTCACTTATCTTCCAAGTCTTCCGCTGTTATCGTTATTAGATGTCCTTAAGCCATATTTATTGTAATAAGTCCTCTTCTGGACAAACGATGTAATAAGTGTGTGATTGCTACTCTGTTATAAATTCTTCGAAGTACTGTGTGGTGTCAGCATTACTGATCCAGGGATGACACCTGAGCAAAGAGACTTGATCCATTCGGGTCGGGTCGCTACAATAGTGAAGACCATTCCTGAAGTATTCTCAATGCTGAAGTCAGCAGAGGTTGAAATCAAGAAAGAACATCAAGTGTTGATGGTCAATAAAACCACTAAGTTCAAGAAGGGCAAGGGTAAGAAGAACTTCAAGAAGGACGGCAAGGATGTTGTTGCGCCGATAAGCAAGTTGCGGGAAGAAGTCAAAGAATGGACCCAAACCGAGACAGAGTGCTTTTATTGCAAAGGGAAGGGCCTTTGAAGCGGAACTGCACCAAATACTTAGCGGACAAGAAGGCCGGCAACACTAAAGGTATATTTGATATACATGTAATTGATGTGTACCTTACCGATTACTCGTAGTAATTCCTGGGTATTTGATACGGTGCCGTTGCTCATATTTGTAACTCACGGCGGGAGCTGCGGAATAAGCGGAGATGGCGAAGGGCGAGGTGACGATGCGCGTCGGGAATGGTTCCAAGGTCGATGTGATCACCGTCGGCACGCTACCTCTACATTTACCTACGGGATTAGTTTTAAACCTCAATAATTGTTATTTAGTGCCAGCTTTGAGCATGAACATTGTATCAGGATCTCGTTTAATGCAAGATGGCTACTCATTTAAATCCGAGAATAATGGTTGTTCTATTTATATGAGAGATATGTTTTATGGTCATGCTCCGATGGTCAATGGTTTATTCTTAATGAATCTCGAACGTAATATTACACATATTCATAGTGTGAATACCAAAAGATGTAAAGTTGATAACGATAGTCCCACATACTTGTGGCACTTTGCCGCCTTGGTCACATTGGTGTCAAGCGCATGAAGAAGCTCCATTCGATGGACTTTTAGAGTCTCTCGATTATGAATCATTTGACACATGCGAACCATGCCTTATGGGCAAATGACCAAGACTCCGTTCTCGGAACAATGGGCGAGCAAACAACTTATTGGAAATCATACATACCGATGTATGCGGTCCAATGAGCGTCGAGGCTCGCGGAGGATATTGTTATGTTCTCACTCTTACTGATGACTTGAGTAGATATGGGTATGTCTACTTGATGAACCACAAGTCTGAGACCTTTGAAAAGTTCAAGGAATTTCAGAATGAGGTAGAGAATCAACGTGACCGAAAAATAAAGTTCTTACGATCAAATCGTGGAGGAGAATATTTAAGTCACGAATTTGGTACACACTTAAAGAAATGTGGAATCGTTTCACAACTCACGCCGTCTGGAACACCTCAGCGTAATGGTGTGTCCGAACGTCGTAATCTCACTCTATTGGATATGGTGCGATCTATGATGTCTCTTACCGATTTACCGCTATCATTTGTGGGATACGCACTAGATACAGCTACATTCACTTTAAATAGGCCACCGTCTAAATCCGTTGAGACGACACCGTATGAATTATGGTTTGGGAAGAAACCTAAGCTGTCGTTTCTAAAAGTTTGGGGATGCGATGCTTATGTCAAGAAACTACAACCTGAAAAGCTCGAACCCAAGTCGGAAAAATACGTCTTCATAGGATACCCTAAGGAAACCATTGGGTATACCTTCTACCTTATATCCAAAGGCAAGATCTTTGTTGCCAAGAACGGATCCTTTCGGAAAAGAGTTTCTCTCGAAAGGAGTAAGTGGGAGGAAAGTAGAACTTCGATGAAGTACTACCTCTTGAACCGGAAAGTAGTGCAGCTCAGGAAAATGTTCTTGTGGTGCCTACACCTCTTGGAGAGGAAATTAATGATGATGATCAAGGTACTTCGGTTCAAGTTGCTCTTGAACTTCAGAGGTCCACAAGGACACGTTCCACACCAGTGGTATGGCAACCCTGTCCCGGAAATCATGTTGTTAGACAACGGTGAACCTTGAACTATGAAGAAGCGATGGCGGGCCCGATTCCAACAAATGGCTTGAAGCCATGCAATCCGAGATAGGATCCATGTATGAAAACAAAGTATGGACTTTGACAGACTTGCCCGATGATCGGCGAGCGATAGAAAACAAATGCATCTTCAAGAAGAAGACGGACGCGGATGGTAATGTCACCATCTATAAAGCTCGACTTGTCGCTAAGGGTTATTGGCAAGTTCAAGGGATTGACTATGATGAGACTTTCTCTCACGTAGCGAAGCTTAAGTCCGTCCGAATCATGTTAGCAATTGCCGCATACTATGATTATGAGATATGGCAGATGGACGTCAAAACGGCATTCCTTAACGGTTATCATAAGGAAGAGTTGTATATGATGCAGCCGAAAGGTTTTGTCGACCCTAAGAATGCTAACAAGGTATGCAAGCTCCAACGATCCATTTATGGGCTGGTGCAAGCATCTCCGAGTTGGAACATTCGCTTTGATGAGATGATCAAAGCGTTTGGGTTTATGCAGACTTATGGAGAAGCCTGCGTTTACAAGAAAGTGAGTGGGAGCTCTGTAGCATTTCTCATATTATATGTAGATGACATACTTTTGATGGGAAATGATATAGAACTCTTGGACAACATTAAGGCCTACTTGAATAAAAGTTTTTCAATGAAGGACCTTGGAGAAGCTGCTTATATATTAGGCATCAAGATCTATAGAGATAGATCGAGACGCCTCGATCGTAGGTCTTTCACAAAGCACATACCTTGATAAGATTTTGAAGAAGTTCAAAATGGATCAGTCCAAGAAAGGGTTCTTGCTCAGATTGCAAGGTGTGAGATTGAGCTCGGCTCAATGCCCGACCACGACAAAAGATAAAGAAGAGATGAGCGTCATCCCCTATGCCTCGGCCATAGGTTCTATTATGTATGCCTTGCTGTGTACCAGACCTGATGTAAACCTTGCCGTAAGTTTGGTAGGAAGGTACCAAAGTAATCCCGGCAAGGAACACTGGACAGCGGTCAAGAATATCCTGAAGTACCTGAAAAGGACAAAGGACATGTTTCTCGTTTATGGAGGTGACGAAGAGCTCGTCGTAAAGGGTTACGTCGACGCTAGCTCCGACACAGATCTGGATGACTCTAAGTCACAAACCGGATACGTGTAAATGTTGAATGGTGGAGCAGTAAGCTGGTGCAGCTGCAAGCAGAGCGTCGTGGCGGGATCTACATGTGAAGCGGAGTACATGGCAGCCTCGGAGGCAGCGCATGAAGCAATTTGGGTGAAGGAGTTCATCACCGACCTAGGAGTCATACCCAATGCGTCGGGGCCGATCAAACTCTTCGTGACAACACTGGAGCTATTGCACTTGCCAAGGAGCCCAGGTTTCACAAGAAGACCGAGCACATCAGCGTCGCTTCAACTCCATCCGTGAAAATGTTCAAGATGGAGACATAGAAATTTGCAAAGTGCATACAGATCTGAATGTCGCAGATCCGTTGACTAAACCTCTTCCGCGGGCAAAACATGATCAACACCAGAACTCTATGGGTGTTCGATTCATCACAATGTAACTAGATTATTGACTCTAGTGCAAGTGGGAGACTGTTGGAAATATGCCCTAGAGGCAATAATAAAAGGATTATTATTATGTTTCCTTGTTCATGATAATTGTCTTTTATTCATGCTATAATTGTATTATCCGGAAATCGTAATACACGTGTGAATACATAGACCACAATATGTCCCTAGTGAGCCTCTAGTTGACTAGCTCGTTGATCAATAGATAGTCATGGTTTCCTGACTATGGACATTGGATGTCATTGTTGGGGAACGTAGTAATTTCAAAAATTTTCCTACGATCACGCAAGACCATGGTGATGGCATAGCAACGAGCGGGAAGAGTATCCGTCCACGTACCCTCGTAGACCGAAAGCGGAAGCGTTATAACAACGCGGTTGATGTAGTCGTATGTCTTCACGATCCGACCGATCCAAGCACCGAGCGTCACGGCACCTCCGAGTTACGCACACGTTCAGCCCGATGGCGATCCCGGACTCGATCCAGCAAAGTGTCGGGGATGAGTTCCGTCAAGACGACGGTGTGGTGGCGATGATGATGCTCCACCGGCGCAGGGCTTCGCCTAAGCTCATGACGATATGACTTCTCCAGCAGAGGCTTCGCCTAAGCTCATGACGATATGACGAAGTGGAATATGGTGGAAGGGGCACCGCACACGGCTAAGGAAATCAACTTGTGTGTCTTGGGGTGCTCCCCTGCCCCGTATATAAAGGAGCCAAGGGGAGGTGGCGGCCAAGAGGAGGAGGCGCACAAGGAGTCCTACTCCCTCGGGAGTAGGACTCCCCCAATCCTAGTTGGATTAGGATTCCGGAGGGAGAGAGAGAGAGGGGGGGCGGCCCACCTTTCCTAGTCCTAATAGGACTAGGGAAGAAGCGTAGCGCCACCTAGGGCTGGCCCTTCTCCTTTCCTCCAAGGCCCACTATGGGCCCATGTAGTTCCAGGGGTTCGGTAACCTCCGGTACTCGATAAATTCGATTTCACTCGGAACCTTTCCGATGTCCAAATGTAGGCTTCAATATATCAATCTTTATGTCTCGACCATTTGAGACTCCTCGTCATATCCGTGATCACATCCGGGACTCGAACAACCTTGGTGCATCAATACTTATAAACTCATTATGACATCATCGAAGCGTTAAGCGTGCGGACCCTACGGGTTCGAGAACTATGTAGACATGACCGAGACACCTCTCGGTCAATAACCAATAGCGGGACCTGGATGCCCATATTGGCTCCTACATATTCTACGAAGATCTTTATCGGTCAGACCGCATAACAACATCGTTGTTCCCTTTGTCATCGGTATGTTACTTGCCGAGATTCGATCGTCGGTATCAATACCTAGTTCAATCTCGTTCTTGGCAAATCTCTTTTCTCGTTCCGTAATACATTATCTCACAACTAACACATTTAGTTGCAATGCTTGCAAGGCTTATGTGATGTGCATTACCGAGAGGGCCAGAGATACCTCTCCGACAATCGGAGTGACAAATCCTAATCTCGAAATATGCCAACCCAACATGTACCTTCGGAGACACCTGTAATGTACCTTTATAATCACCCGATTCGTTGTGACGTTTGGTAGTACCAAAGTGTTCCTCCGATAAGCGGAGTTGCATAATCTCATAGTCATAGGAACATGTATAAGTCATGAAGAAAAGCACTAGCAACAAACTATACGATCAGGTGCTATGCTAATGGAATGGGTCATGTCAATCAGATCATTCAACCAATGATGTGATCCCGTTAATCAAATAACAACTCCTTGTTCATGGTTAGGAAACATAACCATCTTTGATTAACGAGCTAGTCAAGTAGAGGCATACTAGTGACACTCTGTAGGTTTATGTATTCACACATGTATTATGTTTCCGGTTAATACAATTCTAGCATGAATAATAAACATTTATCATGATATAAGGAAATAAATAATAACATTTATTATTGCCTCTAGGGCATATTTCCTTGATCTCCCACTTGCACTAGAGTCAATAATCTAGATCACATCACCATGTGATTAACATCGATAGTTCACATCATCATGTGATTAACACCCATAATTCACATCGCCATGTGACCAAGACCCAAAGGGTTTACTAGATTCAGTAATCTAGTTCACATCGCTATGTGATTAACACCAAAAGAGTACTAAGGTGTGATCATGTTTTGCTTTGTGAGAGAAGTTTAGTCAGCGGGTCTGCCACATTCAGATCCGTATGTATTTTGCAAATCTATATGTCAACAATGTTCTGCGGAGCTACTATAGCTAATTGCTCCCACTTTCAATATGTATCTAGACCGAGATTTAGAGTCATCTAGATCAGTGCCAAAACTTGTATCGGCGTAACCCTTTACGACGAACTTTTGTCACGTCCATAATCGAGAAACATATCCTTATTCTACTAAGGATAATTTTGACCCATTGTCCTTCGATCTACTCTTAGATCACTATTGTACTCCTTGCCAAACTCGGTGCAGGGTATACAATAGATCTGGTACACAACATGGCATACTTTATAGAACCTATGGCCAAGGCATAGGGAATGACTTTCATTCTCTTTCTATCTTCTGCCGTGGTCGGGTTTTGAGTCTTACTCAATCTCACACCTTTGTAACACAGGCAAGAACTTTTCTTTGACTGTTCCATTTTGAACTACTTCAAAATCTTGTCAAGGTATGTATTCATTGAAAAACTTATCAAGCGTCTTGATCTATCTCTATAGATCTTGATGCTCAATATATAAGCAGCTTTACGAGGTCCTTCTTTGAAAAACTCCTTTCAAATACTCCTTTATGCTTTGCAGAATAATTCTACATTATTTCGATCAACAATATGTCATTCACATATACTTATCGAAATCTTGTAGTGCTCCCACTCACTTTCTTGTAAATACAGGCTTCTCCAAAAGTGCATATAAAACCATATCTTTGATCACACTATCAAAGCGTTTATTCCAACTCGAGATGCTTGCACCAGTCCATAGATGGATCATTTGGAGCTTTGCACATTTTGTTAGCTCTTTTAGGATTGACAAAACCTTCGGTTGCATCATATACAACTCTTCTTTAATAAATCCATTAAAGAATGTAGTTTTGACATCCATTTGCCGATTTCATAAAATGTGGCAATTGCTAACATGATTGAGACAGACTTAAGCATCGCTACAATTGAGAAAATCTCATTGTAGTCAACACCTTGAACTTGTCAAAACCTTTTTGCGACAAGTCGAGCTTTGTAGATAGTAACACTACTATCGGTGTCCGTCTTCCTCTTGAAGATCCATTTATTCTCAATGGCTTGCCGATCATCGGCAAGTCAACCAAAGTCCATACTTTGTTCTCATACATGGATCCCATCTCAGATTTCATGGTCTCAAACCATTTCGCGGAATCTGGGCTCATCATCGCTTCCTCATAGTTCGTAGGTTCATCATGGTCTAGTAACATGACTTCTAGAATAAGATTACCGTACCACTCAGTGCGGATCTTACTCTGGAAGACCTACGAGGTTTTAATAACAACTTGATCTGAAGTTTCATGATCATCATCATTAACTTCCTCACTAATTGGTGTAGGAATCTTGGAACTGATTCTGTGATGAACTACTTTCCAATAAGGGAGAAGGTACAATTACCTCATCAAGTTCTACTTTCCTCCCACTCACTTCTTTCGAGAGAAACTTCTTCTCTAGAAAGGATCCATCTTTAACAAAAAACTTGCCTTCGGATCTGTGATAGAAGGTGTACCCAACATTTTCTTTTGGGTATTCTATGAAGGCGCACTTCTCGATTTGGGTTCGAGCTTATCGGTGAAAACCTTTTCACATAAGCATCACAACTCAAACTTTAAGAAAGCGACACTTAGGTTTCTTTGCTAAACCATAGTTCATACGGTGTCATCTCAGCGGTTTAAATGGTGCCCTTTTAAATGTGAATGCGGCTGTCTCTAATGCATAACCTCAAAAGCGATATTGGTAAATTGGTAAGAGACATCATTGATCGCACCATATCAAATAAAGTCTGATTCTGACGTTCGGACACACCATAACGCTGTGGTGTTCGGTGGCGTGAGTAGTGAAACTATTTCACATTGTTTTAATGAAGGCCAAACTCGTAACTCAAATATTTTTCCTCTGCGATCATATCGTAGAAACTTTTATTTTCTTGTTACGATGATTCTTCACTTCACTCTGAAATTCTTTGAACTTTTCAAATGTTTCAGATTGTGTTTCATCAAGTAGATATACCCATATCTGCTCAAATCATCTTGTGAAGGTCGAAAATAACGATACTTGCCACGAGCTTTAACACTTATCGGACCGCATACATCGGTATGTATTATTTCCAATAAGTCATTTGCTCGCTCCATTGTTCGGAGAAGCGAGTCTTTAGTCATCTTGCCCATAAGGCATGGTTACATAAGCATCAAGTGATTCATAATCAAGTGATTCCAAAATCCCATCGGCATGGAGTTTCTTCATCGCTTTACACCAATATGACCTAAGCGGCGATTGCCACAAATAAGTTGCACTATCATTATTAACTTTGCATCTTTTGGTTTCAATATTATGAATATGTGTATCACTATGATCGAGATCCAATGAACCATTTTCATTGGGTGTGTAACCATATAAGGTTTTATTCATGTAAGCAGAACAACAATTTATTCTCTTACTTAAATGAATAACCGTATTGCAATAAACATGATCAAATCATATTTATGCTCAACACCAAATAACACTTATTTAGGTTCCACACTAATCCCGAAAGTATAGGGAGTGTGCGATGATGATCATATCAATCTTGGAACTACTTCCAACACTCATCGTCACTTCCCTTCAACTAGTTTCTGTTCATTACGCAACTCCGTTTGAGTTACTACTCTTAGCAACTGAACCAGTATCAAATACCGAGGGTTGCTATGAACACTAGTAAAATATACATCAATAATCTGTATATCAAATATACCTTTGTTCACTTTGCCATCTTTCTTATCCACCAAATATTTGGGGTATTACCGTTTCGATGACCATTTCCTATGCAGTGTAAGTACTCGGTCTCGGGCTTAGGTCTAGACTTGGGTTTCTTCACTCGAGCAGCAACTTGCTTGCCGTTCCTTTTGAAGTTCCTTTCTTCCTTTGCCATTTTCCTTGAGACTAGTGGTCTTGTCAACCATCAACACTTGATGTTTTCTTGATTTCTACCTTCGCGATTTTAGCATCGTGAAGAGCTCGAGAATCTTTTCGTCATCCCTTGCATACTATAGTTCATCACGAAGTTCTACTAACTTAGTGATGGTGACTAGAGAATTCTGTCAATCACTATCTTATCGGAAGATTAACTCCCACTTGATTCAAGCGATTGAAGTACTCGGACAATCTGAGCACATGCTCACTAGTTGAGCGATTCTCCTCCATCTTTTAGCTATAGAACTTGTTGGAGACTTCATATCTCTCAACTCGGGTATTTGCTTGAAATATTAACTTCAATTCCTGGAACATCTCATATGGTCCATGGCGTTCAAAACGTCTTTGAAGTCCCGATTCTAAGCCGTTAAGCATGGTGCACTATACTATCAAGTAGTCATCATTTTGAGCTAAAAGCGTTCATAACGTCGCATCTGCTCCTGCAATAGGTATGTCACCTAGCGGTGCATCAAGGACATAATTCTTCTGCGCAGCAATGAGGATAAACCTCGGATCACGGATCCTATCCGCATCATTGCTACTAACATCTTTCAATACAATTTTCTCTAGGAACACATATGAAAACATAGGGAAGCAACAACGCGAGCTATTGATCTACAACATAATTTGCAAAATACTACGGGACTAAGTTCATGATAAATTAAAGTTCAATTAATCATATTACTTAAGAACTCCCACTTAGAAAAATATCCTCAATTCTCTAAGTGATTGCGTGATCCATATCAACTACACCATGACCGATCATCACGTGTGATGGAGTAGTTTCAATGGTGAACATCAATATGTTGATCATATCTACTATATGATTCACGCTTTCGACCTTTCGGTCTCCGTGTTCGAGGTCATATCTTATATGCATAGCTCGTCAAGTATAACTTTGAGTATTCGCGTGCGCAACTGTTTTGCACCGTTGTATTTGAGCGTAGAGCCTATCACACCGATCATCACGTGGTGTCTCAAAGACGAAGAACTTTCATAGCGGTGCATACTCGGGAGAACACTTCTTGATAATTTAATAAGGGATCATCTTATAATGCTACCGTCAATCAAAGCAAGATAAGATGCATAAAGGATTAACATCACATGCAATCAATATAAGTGATATGATATGGCCATCATCATCTTGTGCTTGTGATCTCCATCTCGAAGCACCGTCATGATCACCATCGTCACCGCGCGACACCTTGATCTCCATCGTAGCATCGTTGTCGTCTCGCCAACTATTGCTTCTCGACTATCGCTACTCCTTAGTGATAAAGTAAAGCAATTACATGGCGTTGCATTTCATACAATAAGCGACAACCATATGGCTCCTGCCGATTGCCGATAACTTGGTTACAAAACATGATTATCTCATACAATAAAATATAGCATCACGTCTTGACCATATCACATCACAACATGCCTGCAAAAACAAGTTAGGCGTCCTCTACTTTGTTGTTGCAAGTTTTACGTGGCTGCTACGGGCTGAGCAAGAACCGTTCTTATCTCGCATCAAAACCACAGCGATACTTCGTCAAATAGACTCCGTTTAACCTTCTCAAGGACGGGCGCCACACTCAGTTCAACTAAAGTGAGAGAGCAGACACCCGCGGTCACCTTTAAGCAGCGAGTGCTCACAGCGGTGAAACCAGTCTC
Source organism: Aegilops longissima (assembly GCA_021605205.1). Taxonomy (NCBI): domain Eukaryota; kingdom Viridiplantae; phylum Streptophyta; class Magnoliopsida; order Poales; family Poaceae; genus Aegilops; species Aegilops longissima. The sequence continues at coordinate 681,586,955 of CM038679.1, forward strand.
GCGTAAGCGTCTGGCGTAATGTCGGTCGGGCCGCTTCATCTCACAATACCGCTGAACCAAAGTATGACATGCTGGTAGGTAGTATGACTTGTATCGCCCACAACTCACTTGTGTTCTACTCGTGCATATGACATCAACGCATAAAACCAGGCTCGATACCCTTTGTTGGGGAGCGTAGTAATTTCAAAAATTTTCCTACGATCACGCAAGACCATGGTGATGGCATAGCAGCGGCGGGAAGAGTATCCGTCCACGTACCCTCGTGAACCGAAAGCGAAGCGTTATAACAACGCGGTTGATGTAGTCGTGCGTCTTCACGATCCGACCGATCCAAGCACCGAGCGACGGCACCTCCGAGTTACGCACACGTTCAGCCCGATGGCGATCCCGGACTCCGATCCAGCAAAGTGTCGGGGATGAGTTCCGTCAAGACGACGGTGTGGTGGCGATGATGATGCTCCACCGGCGCGGGGCTTCGCCTAAGCTCATGACGATATGACTTCTCCAGCGCAGGCTTCGCCTAAGCTCATGACGATATGACCGAAGTGGAATATGGTGGAAGGGGCACCGCTGCAGCTAAGAAATCAACTTGTGTGTCTTGGGGTGCTCCCTGCCCCGTATATAAAGGAGCCAAGGGGAGGTGGCGGCCAAGAGGAGGAGGCGCGCAAGGAGTCCTACTCCCTCGGGAGTAGGACTCCCCCAATCTAGTTGGATTAGGATTCCGGAGGGGGAAAGAGAGAGAGGGGGGGCGGCCCACCTTTCCTAGTCCTAATAGGACTAGGGGAAGGGGGCGCGGCCACCTAGGGCTGCCCCTTCTCCTTTCCTCCAAGGCCCACTATGGGCCCATGTAGTTCGGGGGTTCGGTAACCTCCGGTACTCGATAAATTCCGATTTCACTCGGAACCTTTCCGATGTCCAAATGTAGGCTTCAATATATCAATCTTTATGTCTCGACCATTTGAGACTCCTCGTCATATCCGTGATCACATCCGGGACTCGAACAACCTTGGTGCATCAATACTTATAAACTCATTATGACCATCATCGAAGCGTTAAGCGTGCGGACCCTACGGGTTCGAGAACTATGTAGACATGACCGAGACACCTCTCGGTCAATAACCAATAAGCGGGACCTGGATGCCCATATTGGCTCCTACATATTCTCTGAAGATCTTTATCGGTCGGACCGCATAACAACATCGTTGTTCCTTTGTCATCGGTATGTTACTTGCGAGATTCGATCGTCGGTATCCAATACCTAGTTCAATCTCGTTCTTGGCAAGTCTCTTTTCTCGTTCCGTAATACATTATCTCACAACTAACACATTTAGTTGCAATGCTTGCAAGGCTTATGTGATGTGCATTACCGAGAGGGCCAGAGATACCTCTCCGACAATCGGAGTGACAAATCCTAATCTCGAAATATGCCAACCCAACATGTACCTTGGAGACACCTGTAATGTACCTTTATAATCACCCGATTCGTTGTGACGTTTGGTAGTACCAAAGTGTTCCTCCGATGGCAGGAGTTGCATAATCTCATAGTCATAGGAACATGTATAAGTCATGAAGAAAAGCACTAGCAACAAACTATACGATCAGGTGCTATGCTAATGGAATGGGTCATGTCAATCAGATCATTCAACCAATGATGTGATCCGTTAATCAAATAACAACTCCTTGTTCATGGTTAGGAAACATAACCATCTTTGATTAACGAGCTAGTCAAGTAGAGGCATACTAGTGACACTCTGTAGGTTTATGTATTCACACATGTATTATGTTTCCGGTTAATACAATTCTAGCATGAATAATAAACATTTATCATGATATAAGGAAATAAATAATAACATTTATTATTGCCTCTAGGGCATATTTCCTTCAGTCATTGATAACGGGATCACATCATTAGGAGAATGATGTAATGGACAAGACCCAATCCTAAGCATAGCACAAGATCGTGTAGTTCGTTTTGCTAGAGATTTTCCAATGTCAAGTATCTCTGCCTTAGACCATGAGATCGTGTAACTCCCGGATACCGTAGGAGTGCTTTGGGTTTACCAAACGTCACAACATAACTGGGTGACTATAAAGGTGCACTACAGGTATCTCCGAAAGTGTCTGTTGGGTTGACACGGATCGAGACTGGGATTTGTCACTCCGTGTTACGGAGAGGTATCACTGGGCCCACTCGGTAGTGCATCATCATAATGAGCTCAAAATGACCAAGTGTGCGGTCACGGGATCATGCATTACAGTGCGAGTAAAGTGACTTGCCGTGCAGATTGAGCAGGTATTGGGATACCGACGATCGAATCTCGGCAAGTAACATACCGTCGACAAAGGAATAGTATACGGATTGATTGAATCCTCGACATCGTGGTTCATCCGATGACATCATCGAGGAGCATGTAGGAGCCAACATGGGTATCCAGATCCGCTGTTGGTTATTGACCGGAGAGTCGTCTCGGTCATGTCGCATGTCTCCCGAACCCGTAGGGTCTACACATAAGGTTCGGTGGCGCTAGGGTTATTAGGAAGACTTGTATGTGATTACGAATGTTGTTGAGTCCCGGATGAGATCCCGGACGTCACTAGGAGTTCCGTAATGGTCCGGAGGTAAAGATTTATATATGGGAAGTTGTCAAGCGGACACCGGAAAGTTTGGGTCATATCGGTATTGTACAGGGGCCACGGAGAGGTTCGGGGTCCACGGAGAGGGCCACCCTCTCGGAGGGCCTCATGGGCCACTGGGGCAGGGAACCAGCCTGGAGGGCTGGCGCCCCCTTGGGCCCATGCGCCTAGGGTTTGGGGAACCCTAGTGGGGCGCCCCTTTGCAGTGGGCAAGCCCCTCCTGGCCCCCCTCTAGATCTCATCTAGAGGCCATTCTGCCCTTCCCTATAAATAGAGGGGTGAGGGAGGCTGCAACACACTTCAAGCGCAGCCCTCCCTCCCAACACCTCTCCTCCTCCGCGTGTGCTTGGCGAAGCCCTGCCGGGCTGTCCTCCATCACCACCACGCCGTCGTCTTGCTGTTGGAGCCTTCTTCCTCAACCTCTCCTTCCCCCTTGCTGGATCAAGAAGGAGGAGGCGTCATTCGTTCGTCGTGTGTTGAGCAGCGGAGGTGATGTCCGTTCGGCACTTGGTCATCGGTGATCTGAATCACGGCGAGTACGACTCCATCATCACCGTTCCTTGAGCGCTTCGCATCACGATCTACAAGTGGTATGTAGATGCAATCTCTCTCCCATGACTCGTTGCTTAGATGAACTCATAGATGGATCTTGGTGAAACCGTAGGAAAAATTTTAATTTTCTGCAACGTTCCCCAACAATAGGAACATGTATAAGTCATGAAAAAGCAATAGCAACATACTAAACGATCGGGTGCTAAGCTAACGGAATGGGTCAAGTCAATCACATCATTCTCCTAATGATGTGATCCCGTTAATCAAATGACAACTCATGTCTATGGTTAGGAAACATAACCATCTTTGATTAACGAGCTAGTCAAGTAGAGGCATACAAGTGACACTATGTTTTTCTATGTATTCACACATGTATTATGTTTCCGGTTAATACAATTCTAGCATGAATAATAAACATTTATCATGATATAAGGAAATAAATAATAACTTTATTATTGCCTCTAGGGCATATTTCCTTCAGTCTCCCACTTGCACTAGAGTCAATAATCTAGTTCACATCACCATGTGATTTAACACCAATATTCACATCTGTATGTGATTAATACCCATAGTTCACATCATCATGTGATCAACACCCAAAGGGTTTACTAGAGTCAATAATCTAGTTCACATCGCTATGTGATTAACACCCAAAGAGTACTAAGGTATGATCATGTTTTGCTCGTGAGAGAAGTTTAGTCAGCAATTACATCACATTGAGCCGTATATATTTTGCAAATATTCTATGTCTACAATGCTCTGCATGGAGCTACTCTAGCTAATTGCTCCCACTTTCAATATGTATCCAGATTAAGACTTAGAGTCATCTAGATCAGTGCCAAAACTTATATCGACGTAACCCTTTACAACGAACCCTCTAGGGCATATTTCCTTCATGGTGCTCACCTTCAGCCCCGAGTAATTCGAGACTCATCCATTGTGGGTGGCTCGAGGAGAATATGGCGAGCCTTCCGAGAAGTCAGGTGCACAGTCACTTTTCACTCGGTGCCCAGAGGCACCAGTAATTTTCTACCTTCCCTGGATGATCTGGGTGCCCGGAGTCACTTTCCTCCTAGTTCCTAGAGGCACCAGTAAGTTTCTACCTCCCTTGGATGTTTCGGGTGCCCAAGGTCACTAGACCCCCAAGTGCCCGAAGTGGTGGCTATCTCTCAGGTTGGTCCGGGTGCCCGACACTTTCTGGTGCTCCATCGCGGATTTGTCCGGGTTCCCAAGGTCCTTGACCCTCTGGTGCTCGGGCTTACCTTGTTTTCTCTGGATGGTCCGGGTGCCCGGAGTTGCTGGCTAGACAACGATCACTTTGCCCTTGGATGATATATATATCCAACCTTCTTCTACCTTCAACACCAATCTTCCTCAAGCTCGCATCCACCATAACCAAACCCTAAAATCTAGAGATCTTTATCCCCATCCACACAAACGCTCCTACCAAACCGTTTTGTGCCTCCCCAACTCGCTCATCTTCACCAACTTGTTACTCTTGGAGCTTGGGCTCCTAGACGGTTAGAGGTTCCTCCGAAAGCTTCCTTTGCTTGCGGTGTGCTCTGGAGACGTTTGTAAGTGGTGCTCACCTTCAGCCCCGAGTAATTCGAAACTCATCCATTATGGGTGGCTCGAGGAGAATATGGCGAGCCTTCCGAGAAATCAGGTGCTGGAGTCACTTTTCTCTCGGTGCCGGAGGCACCAGTAATTTTCTACCTTCCTGGATGATCTGGGTGCCGAGTCACTTTCCTCCTGGTTCCTAGAGGCACCCGATAAGTTTCTACCTCCCTGGATGTTTGGTGCCCAAGGTCACAAGACCTCGAGTGCCCAAGTGGTGGCTATCTCTCGGGTTGGTCCGGGTGCCCGGCGCTTCGGTGCTCCATCGCTGGGTTGTCCGGGTGCCGAGATCCTTGACCCTCGGGTGCTCGGGCTTACCTTGTTTTCTCTGGATGGTCGGGTGCCGGAATTGCCGCTAGACAACGATCACTTTGCCCTTGGATGATATATATATCCAACCTTCTTCTACCTTCAACACCAATCTTCCTCAAGCTCGCATCCACCATAACCAAACCCTAAAATCTAGAGATCTTCATCCCCATCCACACAAACACTCCTACCAAACCGTTTTGTGCCTCCCCAACTCGCTCATCTTCACCAACTTGTTACTCTTGGAGCTTGGGCTCCTAGACGGTTAGAGGTTCCTCCGAAAGCTTCCTTTGCTTGCGGTGTGCTCTGGAGACGTTTCTAAGTGGTGCACACCTTCAGCCCCGATTAATTCGAGACTCATCCATTGTGGGTGGCTCGAGGAGAATATGGCGACCCTTCCGAGAAGTCTAGGTGCCTGGAGTCACTTTTCTCTCGGTGCCCGGAGGCACCAGTAATTTTCTACCTTCCCTGGATGATCTGGGTGCCCGGAGTCACTTTCCTCCTGGTTCCTAGAGGCACCATAAGTTTCTACCTCCTGGATGTTTGGTGCCCAAGGTCACAAGACCCGAGTGCCCAAGTGGTGGCTATCTCTCGGGTTGGTCCGGGTGCCCGGCGCTTCTGGTGCTCCATCGCGGATTTTCCGGTGCAGGGTCCTTGACCCTCGGGTGCTCGGGCTTACCTTGTTTTCTCTGGATGGTCCGGGTGCCCGGAGTTGCCGGCTAGACAACGATCACTTTGCCCTTGGATGATATATATATCCAACCTTCTTCTACCTTCAACACCAATCTTCCTCAAGCTCGCATCCACCATAACCAAACCCTAAAATCTAGAGATCTTCATCCCTATCCACACAATCACTCCTACCAAACCGTTTTGTGCCTCCCCAACTCGCTCATCTTCACCAACTTGTTACTCTTGGAGCTTGGGATCCTAGACGGTTAGAGGTTCCTCCGAAAGCTTCCTTTGCTTGCGGTGTCCTCCGGAGACGTTTGTAAGTGGTGCTCACCTTCAGCCCCAGTAATTGAAACTCATCCATTGTGGGTGGCTCGAGGAGAATATGGCGAGCCTGAGGAGAATGCAGGTGCTGAGTCACTTTTCTCTCGGTGCCTGGAGGCACCAGTAATTTTCTACCTTCCCTGGATGATCTGGGTGCCCGGAGTCACTTTCCTCCTGGTTCCTAGAGGCACTAGTAAGTTTCTACCTCCCCTGGATGTTTCGGGTGCCCAAGGTCACTAGACCCCGAGTGCCCGAAGTGGTGGCTATCTCTCAGGTTGGTTCGGGTGCCCGACGCTTCCTGGTGCTCCATCGCGGATTTGTCCGGGTGCCCGAGGTCCTTGACCCTCGGGTGCTCGGGCTTACCTTGTTTTCTCTGGATGGTCCGGGTGCCCGGAGTTGCCGGCTAGACAATGATCACTTTGCCCTTGGATGATATATATATACTACCTTCAACACCAATCTTCCTCAAGCTCGCATCCACCATAACCAAACCCTAAAATCTAGAGATCTTCATCCCCATCCAAAAAAACACTCCTACCAAACCGTTTTGTGCCTCCCCAACTCTCTCATCTTCACCAACTTGTTACTCTTGGAGCTTGGGCTCCTAGGCAGTTAGAGGTTCCTCAAAGCTTCCTTTGCTTGCGGTGTGCTCAGAGCGTTTGTAAGAGGTGCTCACCTTCCGCCCTGATTAATTGAGACTCATCCATTGTTGGTGGCTCGAGGATAATATGGCGAGCCTTCGAGAAGTGCAGGTGCACAGGTCACTTTTCTCTTGGTGCCGGGAGGCACCAGTATTTTCTACCTTCCTGGATGATCTAGGTGCCCGAGTCACTTTCCTCCTGGTTCCTAGAGGCACCGATAGTTTCTACCTCCCTGGATGTTTGGTGCCCAAGGTCACTAGACCCGAAAGTGCAAGTGGTGGCTATCTCTCTGGTTGGTCCGGGTGCCCGGCGCTTCGGTGCTCCAGCGGATTTGTCCGGGTGCCGAGGTCCTTGACCCTCGGGTGCTCGGGCTTACCTTATTTTCTCTGGATGGTCCGGGTGCCGGAGTTGCGGCTAGACAACGATCAATTTGCCCTTGGATGATATATATATCCAACCTTCTTCTACCTTCAACACCAATCTTCCTCAAGCTCGCATCCACCATAACCAAACCCTAAAATCTAGAGATCTTTATCCCCATCCACACAAGCGCTCCTACCAAACCGTTTGTGCCTCCCCAACTCGCTCATCTTCACCAACTTGTTACTCTTGGAGCTTGGGCTCCTAGGCAGTTAGAGTTCCTCAAAGCTTCCTTTGCTTGCGGTGTGCTCAGAGACGTTTGTAAGTGGTGCTCACCTTCACCCAGTAATTGAAACTCATCCATTGTGGGTGGCTCGAGGAGAATATGGCGAGCCTTCCGAGAAGTCTGGGTGCTTGGAATCACTTTTCTCTCGGTGCCCGGAGGCACCAGTAATTTTCTACCTTCCCTGGATGATCTGGGTGCCCGGAGTCACTTTCCTCTTGGTTCCTAGAGGCACCAGAAGTTTCTACCTCCCTGGATGTTTGGTGCCCAAGGTCACTAGATCCCGAGTGCCCAAGTGGTTGCTATCTCTCAGGTTGGTCGGGTGCCGGCGCTTCTGGTGCTCCATCGCGGATTTGTCCGGGTGCCGAGGTCCTTGACCCTCGGGTGCTCGGGCTTACCTTGTATTTTCTCTGTATGGTCGGGTGCAGGAGTTGCCGGCTAGACAACGATCACTTTGCCCTTGGATGATATATATATATATATATATATATATATATATATATATATATATATATATATATATATATATATATATATATATATATATATATATATATATATATATATATATATATATCCAACCTTCTTCTACCTTCAACACCAATCTTCCTCAAGCTCGCATCCACCATAACCAAACCCTAAAATCTAGAGATCTTCATCCCCATCCGCACAATCACTCCTACCAAACCGTTTTGTGCCTCCCCAACTCGCACATCTTCACCAACTTGTTACTCTTGGAGCTTGGGCTCCTAGACGGTTAGAGGTTCCTCCGAAAGTGTAACGCCCCCGATGCGGCTATATCTCCCACGTGTCGAGGCACGACTTAGAGGCATAACCGCATTGAAAGCAATGTCGCAAGTGAGGTAATCTTCACACAACCCATGTAATAAATAAGGAAAGAGATACATAGTTGGCTTCGATGCCACTTCACACAATACATAAATAAACATCCATCATTGAGTACACTCAAGGTCCGACTACGGAACCAAAATAAAAGAAGATACCCCAAATGCTACGGATCCCGAATCGTCCCAAGCTGGGCACCACTCTGATCATCTGGAAAAGACACATAGTAACGACCACGTTCCTCGTCGAACTCCCACTTGAGCTCGGTGGAATCATACTGCTTGGCCTCATCGGAACCTGCAACTGTTTTGGAAGTATCGTGAGTCACGGGGACTCAGCAATCTCACACCCGAGATCAAGACTATTTAAGCTTATAGGAAGGACAGGGTAGTAAAGTGGAGCTGCAGCAAGCGACTAGCATATATGGTGGCTACTCGCAAAAGAGAGCGAGAAGAGAGGCAAAGCACGGTCGTGAAAGCTAGTAGCGATCAAGAAGTGATCTGAACTACTTACGTCGGACATAACTCCAACACCGTGTTCACTTCCGGACTCCGAGAAGAGACCATCACGGTAACACCACGCGTTGATGTGTATTTTAATTGAGGTCAACTTTAGGTTTTCTACAACCGGACATTAACAAATTCCCATCGCCTCATAACCGCGGGCACGGCTTTGAAAGATATTACCTGCGGGGTGTCCCAACTTAGCCCATTATAAGCTCTCACGGTCAGCGAAGGATATTCCTTCTACGGGAAGACCCGATCAATCTCGGAATCCCGGACTACAAGACATTTCGACAGCAATAAAACAAGACCAGCAAAGCCGCCCGATTGTGCCGACAAATCCCGATAGGAGCTGCACATATCTCGTTCTCGAGGCACATCCGGATGAGCAGTCCATACAACTAAAACCAAACCTCAAGTTGCCTTGAGGGGCGCCGCACAACACTCTAGTTCGGGCCAGCACTCGAAGGAGCACCGTCCGGGGTTAAAATAAAGATGACCCTCGGGCTCGCGAAAACCGGGGAAAAGGCTTAGGTGGCAACTGGTAAAACCAAAGTTGGGCCTTTTTGGACGAGTCTTATTCAAAGCGAACTTTCAAGGGGTCCATAAATCACCCAACCGTAAAGAGCATAAAATCAAGGAACATAACACGGTATGGCGGAAACTAGGGTGGCAAGAGTGGAACAAAACACCGGGCATAAGGCCGAGCCTTCCACCCTTTACCAAATATATAGATGTATTAAAATATAGCAGATGTAAATATTGTGATATCCCCAACAAGTAACCATGTTCCAAAAGGAACAAAAACTCCATGTTCAACAAGGAACAAACTTCAGCTTCACCGCAACTAGCGCTATAAGAGGGCTGAGCAAAGCGGTAACATAGCCAATCAGCGGTTTGCTAGGAAAAGGATGGTTAGGGGCTGACATGGCAATATGGGTGGCATGATATAGCAAGTGGTAGGCATCGCAGCATAGGCATAGCAAAGAAGCGAGCAACTAGCATAGCAAAGATAGAAGTGATTTGAGGGTATGGTCATCTTGCGCAATGTTCTCGAGTTGTCGAAAGCTTGATCCTCGTAAGCGTTCTCAACAGGTTCCTCGTTCACGTACTCGTCTCCCGACTCTACCCAAAGCAACAACACAAACAAAGGAACCACAATAAATCACGGTGCAATGCACAATCAACATGATGCAAAACATGACATGATATGCATGATGTGGTATGCAATGCGTATGTGCGCTCCGGAAGGTAAATGATGAACCAGGCATCAACTTGGCAAACCAAGCATGCCACTGGAAAGATGAGATGATTTCGGTTGAAATCGATATAAAGATCACCGGAATCGGATGCACGGTTTGCAAATGACAAGCAAAACAAGAATGGCGCAAATCTGCCATTAACAGCATGATGCCACTTAGCAAGCAACAAATAATTAAGCTACTGCACCCAAACGTATCAACAAAGCACATGGCAGTGATCTTCACATGATGCTCGACAAAAGATGAGCACTGAGCTACGGCTAGTTCACATCATAACAGGTTCAAACAAGCATGGCAAAAGTGCATTAATAATCAGGCTGGACATGGCAAAAACAGCATCAGGTTGCAATGTTCAGAGCAACAAAACTACATGCTACAGGAACTTAAAATAGCAAAACATGGCATGGCATGAATCTACTCAAAGCATATTTCAAAAGTCCCTTACTGACCATAAGCCAAAAAGGACTAGAAAATATAGTAACACCCATGTCAAAATTGAAAGTCTCGTTAACAGATTCAGCAACATGACATGTCAAAAACTGATAACGAGAGGGCATGTTTACAAGCTCAATGCACTCACTACATAGCCTTAAATGATAAACTAAGCGTACATACATCAAGAAGACATGACATAGAAGAGATTCATGGCAAGAACAATACCATAGCATAAATGGATCAACCACAACAAGCTAGGCAAAATTGAATAACATGTATACAATCTGCCAGGAAACATTTGATAGCAAAAGTAGAGCTCGATTGACTCAAGCTATGGCATCCCATTATTGCAAACAAAGGCATGGATGGATAGAGCAAGACATGCTTTACAAAACACCCTTACTGAAGTATCCCAAAATATGCATAGATCTCTTGGTATCATCAAGTTAACATGGCATCAAAATCAGCTAAAACAGGGCTGAAATCAGCAACATTAGGACACCTACTTTGCATGCTTGTGCTAGTCACCACATAGATCACAAAAATACATGGCATACACCCCTGGAAAGATGGCATGGCATTTTACAAAACACATGTAGGACTCAAATTCATAGGGTGCACATATTAATCATGGCAAAAATAACAAAAGTGCAAGTCCTGATAAAAATCAGCAACTAACATCACATAGCACTCTTCTAACAGCATTTCGGGCATCAAGATGAGCTCAAATGAAAATGATGCAATGAGATGAAATGATCTACTCTTCGAGACGAACATTTTGACATATTATACGCAAAATGGATCTACGGATGCGAAGATATAGCATGTTGAAAATTGCACAAAATAACAATGATCTAAGGACTTAGTGAAAAAAAAGAAGGAGGAGATGAGGTCGGCGGAGCTCGTGGCCCGAGGCGGATCGGATCGGGCGGGCTGCGGCGGCGGAGGAGGCTCACGGGGTCGGCCGACGAGGGAGGCGGTCGGCGGGAGGCCGATCGCGAAGGGTTCAAAGGCCAGGCGACGGCCGGCCCGGCCAGGGGCGGCACAAGAGCAAGGAGAAGGCGGCGGCGGCAGGAGGCAGACCCAGCAGGCGGCAGCCAGTGGTGGCCAGGCGTGGTGGCAGCCGGCGAGGCGGCCAGGCTGGAGGCGGCGAGGCGGAGGGCGGAGGCGCCGAGCTGGCAGGTGCGCAGACATGGTCGGGAGGGAGGAGGGCCGTGGGCTCATGAGCCTTCGCTTGGTGTGCGCAGCGGCGTACGTGGCGCCCGATTAATGGGCGGCGGCCTTGAGCGTCCGGCTGGCGGCGGACACGTCCGGCCTTGTGGACGCGTTTTAGGGTTTCGGGAAGAGGATGATCCGGATTTGGGGAGGTGTTTAAATAGGCATAGAGGGAGCTAGGAGAGTCCAAAGAGCTGTAGTTTTCGCCCACGATCGTGATCGAGCGATGGAAACATGGAGGTGACTTAGATGGGTTATTGGGCTGTTTTGGAGGGTGTTGGGCTGCAACTTAAAAGAGGCCTTTGCGAGTGCGGTTAACCGTTGGAGTACCAAACGAGCTCAAATGACCGAAACTTGACGGTGGCCTCGGGTGGTATACCAAGGCCACTAGACAAACCTCGGTCCATTTCGAGAAGGTTTAATACCCTTTACGGAAAAACATAGAAGGACCGCCGGGGAGATAGGAGTGCGGATTGCAAAGCGGACAACGGGAAAAATGCTCGGAATCAAGAGGCGAACACGTATGCAAATCGATGCACATGATGACATAATATAAAATGCATGACACGGACAAAATGCAAAAAGAGAAAACCCAACCACGGAGGGAATATCATATATCAATGCCGAAAAAGGCAAGAGTTGGAGTTACAAATATGGAAAGTTACTTCCGGGGTGTTACAGAAAGCTTCCTTTGCTTGCGGTGTGCTCGGAGGCGTTTGTAAGTGGTGCTCACCTTCAGCCCGAGTAATTCGAGACTCATCCATTGTGGGTGGCTCGAGGAGAATATGGCGAGCCTTCCGAGAAGTCTGGGTGCACAGGTCACTTTTCTCTCGGTGCTGGAGGCACCAGTAATTTCTACCTTCCTGGATGATCCGGGTGCCCGAGTCACTTTCCTCCTGGTTCCTAGAGGCACTAGTAAGTTTCTACATCCCTGGATGTTTGGTGCCAAGGTCACTAGACCCGAGTGCGAAGTGGTGGCTATCTCTCGGGTTGGTCCGGTGCCCGGCGCTTCGGTGCTCCATCGCGGATTCGTCCGGGTGCCCGAGGTCCTTGACCCTCGGGTGCTCGGGCTTACCTTGTTTTCTCTGGATGGTCCGGGTGCCCGGAGTTGCCGGCTAGACAATGATCACTTTGCCCTTGGATGATATATATATATATATATATATTGTTGGGGAACGTAGTAATTTCAAAAATTTTCCTACGATCACGCAAGACCATGGTGATGCATAGCAACGAGATGAGAGTGTTGTCTCGTGCCCTCGTAGACCAGACAGCGAGCGTTGACATAGCGTAGAGGAAGTAGTCGTACTTCTTCCCGATCCAACCGATCCAAGTACCGAGCGTCGGCACCTCCGAGTTCGCACACGTTCAGCTCGATGGCGTCCCTCGAACTCCGATCCAGCCGAGTGTTGAGGAGAGTTTCGTCGACCGACGGCGTGGTGGCGATGATGATGTTCCACCGCGCGAGGGCTTCGCCTAAGCTCGCGTCGGTATATTCGAGGTGTAGTTTGGTGGAAGGGGCACGCGCACGGCTGAGGAACGATCTCAATGATCAACTTGTGTGTCTTTGGGGTGCCCCCCCCCATATATAAAGGAGCAAGGGAGGGTGGCGGCCTAGGGTTAAGCGCGCGCGGTGTGGAGTCCTACTAGGTTTCCAAGTCCTAGTAGGAGTCCATCAAGAGGAGGAAGGAGAAGGAATAGGAGGGTAGGAAGGTGGCGGCCCCTTTCCCTAGTCCAATTCGGACTAGAGGGGAGGGGGGCGCAGCCTTTTTTTTTTCTCTTCCACTAAAGCCCATCAAGGCCCATTACTTCTCCGTAATCCCGTAACTCCCGGTACCTCCGAAAATACCGAATCACTCAGAACCCTTCCGATGTCCGAATATAGTCGTCAATATATCGATCTTTACGTCTCGACCATTTGAGACTCCTCGTCATGTCCCGATCTCATCCGGGACTCGAACTCCTTCGGTACATCAATATCATATAAACTCATAATAAGCATCATCGAAGCGTTA